>CAOGCB010066364.1:0-21794 GCA_948266635.1 Cnidoscolus chayamansa
TATATATTGACAACACTTCTCTAATCTATATAAGGAGATGATAAGCAATGCCTTATTAGCTATATAAGCTCCCAAGAAACCTTTTATTTTGCTTAGCTAAAGCATTACTAGAAAGATCAAGAAACCATGAAGGTGAGAATAGAGAGTACAAGAAGTGTTAAACCAATTTATGAAGGCCTTCTTCCTCCAACAACCTCCAAGTTTATCCCTCTGAGCGTATTTGATAAGGTCACCTATAACACCCACATAGCAATCGTTTATGCCTATCGTCCTCCAACACCTACAAATTCAACCATTGTGCTTGGCCTCCAAAAGGCTTTATCTGAGTACAGAGAATGGGCTGGAAGATTAGGAGAAGATGAGAAAGGTGATCCTGTCATTTTTCTTAATGACAATGGGGTCAAGCTTGTTGAGGCATCTGTGGATTGCAAGCTTGATCTACTCATGCCCTTGAAGCCATCTCCTGTTTTGCTTAGCCTTCACCCTAGCTTGAAGGATGTGGAGGAACTTGTGCAAGTTCAGCTTACAAGGTTCACTTGTGGTTCATTAGTGGTGGGCTTTACTTCCCATCACTGGATTGCTGATGGGCATTCCACCAGCAATTTCTTGGTTTCATGGGGGAAAGCTACTAGGGGTCTTGACATGAGCCCACTTCCTCTTCATGATCGAACCATTTTCAACCCTCGAAAATCTCCTGTTTTCGAGTTTGAACACATTGGAGCAGAGTTTAAAAGCAAGAAGGCTTGTCCTGAAAATTATGTTGATGACTTTGCTGATGATATTATTGTAGTTCATAAAGTCCATTTCACGTTGGATTTTCTCTCCAAACTCAAGTCTAGAGCTTCTCCACCATCAAATAATGGAAACAACCTGCAGAACAAGCCTTGCAGCACTTTTGAGAGCTTGGTTGCTCATCTATGGAGAGCCATTACAAGGGCTCGAGGACTCAGTGGATTTGAAAGAACACATGTGAGAATCTCAGTAAATGGACGCATGCGAATGAGTCCAAAAGTACCCAACGAGTACTTTGGGAACTTGGTGCTGGGGGCATTTCCAAGTGCTAGGGTTAAAGACCTACTGCGAGAGCCACTACCTTATGCAGCCAAGCTCATTCATGAAGCTATTGCAAAGGTGAACAGCAACTACTTCAAATCATTCATCGACTTTGCTACCCAGAAGGCGGAAGACGTCGTTCCCACGGCGGAGATGAACAAGTCGGTTTTGTGCCCTAATTTGGAGGTTGATAGCTGGCTAAGGTTCCCATTTTATGACCTGAATTTTGGAGAAGGAAGCCCTTATATATTTATGCCATCTTATTTTCCAACAGAAGGAATGATTTTCCTTCTGCCTTCGTTCATTGGAGATGGAAGCATAGACGCTTTCATACCTCTTTTCCAGGAAAATTTGGCTACCTTCAAAGAGAATATCTACTCACTGGACTACTAAACCAATTATTGCTATATTTTATTGCTATTATTATTATTATTTCAGAAACAGAAACCTGTTTATGCATGGTTGTTGTCATGCATTTAAATTTGCTACCTTCCATCTTATGGCGATTGCCCATAAAAGAGGCTATTTATATAATTGAGATATTACCAAAAAAAAAACTTTAATAAGAGATTTAAATTTGAGTTTGGAATGCTTACTATTTTTAAAATCTAAATTTAAAATAAAATAATACGCAAATATCATATTTATGTAATCCGAATGACTCGACACACATCAATTTGAAGTATTACATACGAAGTTGATGGTATAAACTTCAGTTTATATTTTAAAATCCACGTTAAATACTTCAAGCAATTAATCGTAGCTAATTAAGAGAAAAAATTAAGATAAATTAGGAAAATAGAGTAACTATTTGAAAATATCACTTGTTTGAATGATTTTATAATGCAAAGGAGGTAGTTAGAAAGTGAAGTGAGAGGCGGCATTTAGAGGCTGGCATGGACAAGAATCTAAGTCTTTAACAACAAGTTCAATCCCAACCTACATGCTACCAAATCATATCCCATTTCTGACTTTCTAAATGAATGTGTTGAAAATAGCTTATCCAATTATAATAATGTACTGTCACCAATCTAACATAATGTGCTGTGATAAATATGACAAGTCATACTAAGCATTTTCATAATCATATGACTTTGTCACACTTTATTATATATTTAATATAAACATATATTACATCAAATTAATGCCACCTCTTTTCAGTCCTTTTGATTTTGCATTTTTTTTAGACAAATGAGATCAACCTAGTACTTCTACTTTGGCAATAATAATAATATTATTATTATTATAATTATTGTATTTCTTCATTTTTAAAATTCAAATCATTATACTTTCAAATTTGAAACTTCCATATATATATATATATATAATTTCTCGAAAACATTAAATGATTTAATCATTCTTTAAGTGGATAATGTAATAAAGATAATTTATATTTAAAAAATAAATAAAAATTATTATTGTATATTTTTTTTATAATTTTATGAGTTCGAATTTGAGATAATAATTAATTGGGTATTATATAAATTAAAATTAATGTTTATGATGGGGGGTTGGATTCATTTTTATAAATTATTAATTAAATATATATATATATTTTTTTATATTTGAAAATAAAAAATACTTTATAAAAATATGAGACGGGTTAAATAAAATTAATATAAATAATAATATGATTTTAGCGGGTAATGTAAGAATTGAAGGTGGGGTCAACTGGGACCCATCTCAAACCCAACACATAAAATCCGTTTCTTTAGTTTCCCGGCAAAGACTAAAGTCACTAAACCCTAATTCACTCCTTCCCCTTTTTTCACCACCACCAAAAATCCCTCCATTTCACTCTCTCTCTCTCTCTTCCTTTCTCCCAATTTCATTCAACTTCGATTTTTCTGTTCTCTATCTCATTCAGATCCTATTCCATTGGTTTGGTTATCCATTTCTCCAATTTCTCTGTCTCTTGTTTTTTTCCTCGAAAACCCTATTAGGGTTTCTTGGTTCAAGCGAGGAATCCCAAATTGGATCAAATTTTAGTTCTATTCCCTTTTTGTTACCCAGTTTGTCCATCTTGTTAGTACTTTCTTGTTTCTAGTTGTGGCCAAAATCACTCAAGAAACGCCCATAAAGTTTGATAACCTCATTTGGTGAAAATTTTCCATCTTTTTGGTGCTTCAATGGCAGAGGATAGGAATGCAGCCCGCAGTGAGGCGAGCGATTACACGTCGGAGGACGAGGGAACGGAGGATTACAGGAGAGGAGGTTACCATGCGGTGCAAATTGGGGATAAGTTCAAGAATGGACGTTATGTGGTGCAGAGAAAGCTTGGTTGGGGCCATTTCTCTACTGTTTGGCTCGCATGGGATATCCAGGGATTGGTATGTTAGGTTTTCTCCACCTTTTTATGGTCGAATGATGGCGAAAATTATATTTAGTGGACGAGAGTATTGTTGTGGAAAAGAAATGAGTGATTTTAAATTTGTGCTGATAATTTGGGAAATCAATCTGGTTGGTTGCTGAGAAAGCTTGGGAAAATGAATAATGGACTGAAAATGACATTTTTTTAGTCTGCAGAATGTGGGGAAAAGGGAGGGATAAAATTTAAATGAGTAAATTGTATTCACGGCTTTCACATGTCAGTAAGAAAAAAGAAGAAATACACACAGATGATAATGTATTAGATGGTTTGTTAAACAATTAGAGGATCACGTTCGATTGCTGTTTTGAATCAAACTCAAGTATGTTAACGTTTTAGGTTTTATGAGTGTTTTAAAGTTCATTGGAGTTTGTTTGTAGATTTAGTTTTTCTTTATCATTTTTACTCCATCAATATTAACACTGTAAGGTGTTATATTTCTTTTATTATTATTATTTTTTCATTCTAATGGATTCCGGCACTTCACATTAGTTCTAATTGTTCCTCTCTTTAACAACATGAGAAATTCATTGTTTGTAGCGTTATGTAGCTTTGAAAGTCCAAAAGAGTGCTCAACACTACACTGAAGCAGCAATGGATGAGATAAAGATCCTCAAACAGATTGCTGAGGGAGACCCAGATGATGAAAAGTGTGTTGTAAAGCTATTGGATTATTTTAAGCATTCAGGGCGTAATGGACACCATGTATGTATGGTTTTTGAGTTCTTGGGAGATAATCTGTTGACCCTTATTAAGTATAGTGAGTATCGAGGGGTTCCTTTACCTATGGTCAAAGAAATATGTTTTCATATTCTTGTGGGCTTGGATTACTTGCATCGCAAGCTTTCAATTATTCACACTGATTTAAAGCCCGAGAATATCTTGCTTTTGTCAATGATTGATCCGTCTAAAGATCCTTGTAAATCAGGCACTCCTCTCATCCTTCCAACCAGCAAGAGTAAAAGTAAAACTGTTTCTGAGCCTCCTGCTTTAAAACCCAGTCATATTTTAAATGGGGACCTAACAAAGAATCAAAAAAAGAAAATTCGAAAGAAAGCTAAGAAGGCAGCTCAGATTTGTGCAGGGAAAGAAGCTTGTGAGGAAAACAAGGATGACCCTGAAATACTTGGTCTTGAAGATTCTAATACAGGCAGAAATTCTAATGAAGACTCACGTGATGAATCAAAAACTTCAGTGATTAAAGATAAATCGATGAAGCATGAAGAAAACAAGGATGCCGGTCCAGAAAAACATGGTCATAGAAGAGGCAGTCCTTCTACAAGGCGAAGGCTATTAGCTGCAGCTGATGTAAAGTGCAAGTTGGTTGACTTTGGAAATGCTTGTTGGACATACAAACAATTTACAAGTGATATCCAGACTAGGCAATATAGGTGTCCTGAAGTTATTCTTGGATCTAAATACTCAACTTCAGTTGATCTTTGGTCCTTTGCCTGCATTTGCTTTGAGCTGGCCACTGGTGATGTCCTTTTTGATCCTCACAGTGATGAAAATTATGATAGGGATGAGGTATGTGTAGATCATGCTATCATGTTTCTTTGCCATTTAAAAATTTACTAATTTCTGTTGACAAATTAACCATAAGATACGATTTTACTGAATAATATTTTTTTTTTGTTGCTTAACCAATTTAATTGGATTTATAAAGAATGTCCTGATGCTACTGTGAATATAAGATTTGGACTTACTACATGTGGGACTACTTGAGTTCATTTGTTCTGGTCATGCATATACGCTAAAACAATAAAGGAAAAAGGAAAAGAGAAGAAGAAGAAGAAGAAAGAAAGGAAGAAGAGGGAAACATACCTATTGAGATGTCACATGCTTGATAGACATTAATATTTATTTTGGTTCTCCACTATGACATCCTCAAATATGTGGATGTATATGTGGAGCTAATTAAACATGCTTTCTGGTTAATGTTTGTGATTGTTGAAGATTTTTGCTCTGTGGAAGTAAAAGCAAAGCATACATGCAACAAGGTTGCTCCCAAGTCATTCCTAAATGTTCTATGTTGTCATTCAAGCACCTCTCCCTCTCTCCTCTTCTCTTTGTTCCGTCACTTACCAATTGATGATTTCATGATGCTTACAGGATCACTTGGCATTGATGATGGAGCTCATTGGCATGATGCCACGTAAGGTCAGATTTCTTGATTTGTTTTCTGATTTTAGAGAACAACAGATTTTTTTTCAGAAAAAAAGAAGAGAAAAAGAAGAAAGTTTGTTATGCTTTTAAGACCTTTATTTCAAAAACAAAGTTTGAAAACATAAACTGCTTATATGCTGCTGTTGGATTTACAGAGTTGCTCAAACAATTGACTCTGCCAACTATTTTCTCAGATTGCATTAGGTGGTCGCTATTCTCGGGATTTCTTCAATAGACATGGAGATCTAAAGCACATTAATCGGTTGCGTTTTTGGCCTCTCCATAAGGTACTTATTGAGAAGTATGATTTCAGCGAGCAGGATGCAAATGACATGGCCGACTTCCTTGTTCCCCTACTTAATTTTGTGCCTGAAAAGAGGCCAATGGCAGCTGAATGCCTGAGTCACCCATGGATTACTGCAGGCCCTCGTCTGCTTGAGCCTACCATGCCGACTGTTCAACTGCAGATAAGTGATGGGAAAATATCTGAAAACAAGAGGGAAAGGGATGAGAGGGAAGCTATGGAAGCTGGAGTGGGGAATATGGCTATCAATGGAGCTTCCGGGCAACATGATGACATGACACTTCAAAATGGGAATGATCAAATTGGTAGTAATGTTTTAAAACCTTAGTTTTCCATTCCAGCATTTTGGATTTGGCACAAGTGGCCTTGCATTCTTCGCCGCGGGCTTTGGCTTCAAAAATAATTAGAGATTGAAAATTCTGCTGCATATATGTGAATTGCGAATGTGGAAGCATAAGGTCATGGTGTGGACTGTGGGTGATGATGAATTTAGAAACTAGGTTTTTTCAACATACGGTTGGATTGAGAATACATGTCCAAGCATAGCCCTACATTAAATTTCCACTTTAGTTTTCAACGTACAATTTAGTATTTCTAGAATTGATTATGGATCGAGCCTCTAGGTTTTGCTGTCATTTTGTACATTTTCATTGCATATTTGATTCTGTTGAATTTCTGTGGTGAGTTTTTAACGTTGCTGAACTCTGTATGGTTGCTATGGCTAGTTGACTACTATATATACATCTATGTTCATTATGATAGAGTCTCAAAACCGGTGCTGCTGGTCACGGAGGCGCTACATTTTCTTGCGGGTTTTATAGAGACTAGAGGCCCCTCTATCATTTACGTCCACTGTAATGTTCCCTTGGCAATATGGAGTTGCTGGCTGGAACTGATAGATTCTGATGGCAATGGCAGTGTACAGCTACTGTGGCAAGCCCACCGTGGCCGGGGCATGTTACCTGCATTTCAAACGGGGCAAAGGAAAAAATGGATGTTCAATAGATGCAGTTCGGTACGGAGCTCTCAATTGTCTCAATGATCATTTGAAAGGAAAGGATGTGAGCTGAGAAATGACGCCAACAACAAAAGTTTTTTTAATGCCCATTGCATTGTTAAGATACATGTGAAGAGCAAGTTTTGTTCTATCTTGCATCTGCCTCAATGGTTCGGAAGGATGGCCAATTAGGCCTATCGTTTGAATCTCCTGTAAAATAAATAGTATTAGGTTTTGGTCAACGTCATTAAAACACAATTCTAGATTTCGTGTGCCAAACTTGGTAATAAAGATGATAACTTACCCAACTCGAATTGCTGCCTAAGTTACAGTATTTTCCTAGCTCTGAGATATGAATACATCATAAAAAATGCCACAACAGCGCCGATAATTATCCCAGCTGTTGTCAGCCAGAAGGCAAACTGCAAAAGAACAGATTATGGTACCATGAACTATTTTCAGTAGAAACAGAAATGAAAATACTTGAGCATGGTGACATCTGAACTTATGGATTAGCATACCACGTGCTCTTCAAGATAGGACTTCAAGTTCATGCCAAATATACCTGCAACCAGGAGACAGTGCCTCACATGAGCATGCAGCACAAAAGATTCTTCAGAAAACAATTTTTCAGATCGTTGCAAGCCATAGAATATGACACTGTTAATGTTCATTAGAACTTTATCTCTTCTCTTATCCACCCAATTAGAAGACACCGTTATTTCTTTGGAACTTTATACCACAAGTTGGTTGGGACATGCAAAGGTACCAATACTTGATCAGAATATAGGAAGGAGGATACACCTGCAACTAGAGCACCGACTGCCGCACAAAACGTCCCAACCTGGAGAAGTAATTCCACTCTACTTACTTCAAGCCTGCGAGAGCTGATAAAGAAAAGAATACAAATTCAAAGACAGAACATAAGTGTGAGGGACAATGATTCCAAATCATCATGCGCTACTCAGCCATCACCACCACTGCCAGGGTACTAGGCCATGATATTTTCTTGTTTCCCATCTTTCCCTACCCCAACACCTGTATTGTAGTAGTAAACCCAGTTTCCCCAATTTCCATTTCTCATCTACTTAATTTCCTAGAGCAGGGCTTCATTTGTCATTTTCCATCTCTGCATGATTTAATATAGCTAATTACAAAATCAGTGGTGTAACGAACATGGAATGCTAGCATATTTATCTGAACACTGAAGTTCCAATGCTAAAGAAAGGAAAGAAAAAACACTTATAATAACATACTCAGTCCAAACCTTAAATTAACAGCAATAGAATCTTCCATTTCTTTTGCAGAATCAAGAAGTCGTTCTGCCTGACCATGACAAGATTCACACCTGCAAAAGCAGTAAGACACCATCAGTTTGAAAAATATGTAACACGATCAGGATACAGGTTGATTTATAATGCAAACCAGCTAATTGCAGATTCCATCTATTCATTTTTTTTCCTTTGTGATGCATCACTCGAAAAAATTTTCTGGTTCCTTTAAGTGGAAGTGCAGAACTAAAATGAAAATAAAAATTACTTCAGTGAACAAATATGAAATTTGTGGTAACTATTAAACCAGGTCCAAGTTTTTCCAATCAATAAGAGGTTTGCTTATAATCGAAAAATAAACAAAAAAATTGGCTAGCATCATTGATGAAAACTCAGAGTTGTTCATAGACTAGCTTATATATTCCTGCCATGCCTTCCTCCCAACCCTCTAAACAACCAAAACATAAAGTTAAAAGAAAGAACCATCTCTGGATGATCCAATACTTAGCTAAAAACACTAATACCAAATTAGTGCATAAACACCAAAAATTCTATTCCAATCAATAAATTTTCAGGGGCTTCATTCATCCAGCTGCAGCTTTTATCCATTTATCAAGTCATCAGCAAAGAAAATTTTATGCATGAAAAATGTACATCATACAATTATGGAAATATCAACACACAGTTTTTCTTTTCTTCTTTCACTTTTAGCATTAGAGATAAAGCCCCAACAAAGTAGCAATAGCTTAAAATTCTCATAAAATAAAAAAATTGAAAGATGGACTATAGACCACCTATATTACATTTTTCTGCAAGTCATAATTTAAAACATACTGCCTATTTTATTAAAAAGCACTAGAAATAGAAGCAGTTATAACCTTTGAAGATAATTTTCCAAAAGCATTTCAATTTCTTCCTCTTCCTCTGTGAACAAAAATAGAAACCATGATAAACTGTGCTAAACTGTAACATTGCTGATGCAAATTTAAAATACACAGGCTCCTTTATATAGCTTACCCTCAGCGATCTGCTTTTCTAGGGGAACAGAGCATTCCAGATTATCATTTCCCTTCACAAGGGTGCAGTTTCTTCCCATTATACATATACGACGTATTTCATGGGTGTCCTCCAAAAGATCAAGCAGCATTTGTCTAAGAGCTCCTGCCCTTGAACCTAATTCAACCTTCCACATGCAAGTGAAATGTAAAAATCAAAGACCATTCTACTATCATGACAGTTATCCAAGTCAAGCAAGCTATACCAATGTTTGCTTGCTAATGCGGAGTTCCTCTAATATGTCAGCAGTTAACCTGTTGGGTAAAACTTCAAGAAGAGCTTGAACCTGAAACAAACAAGAAAGCAGTAACATAATGGTAGGACTAGTATCCAAGAACAGAAAAAAGGAATTCATTTTTGGCCAATGAATAAGGCAATAAGGTAAATAGGCATCTTAATGGAAGCAACTACAGTTTATCCCCACTTTCCTGATATCATCCTAGTCGATTAAACAAGACTATTAGGGTGTATCAACTTGAAGTTACACAATCTTTTTGTCTGTATCCAAAAAAAAATATATTTTCAAATACTAAGGCATTTTTATATGTTCTACACAAATTACTTTTTGTTGAAGCATATTTTGGATACCATCAAAGATCTTATATTCTTATGGTATTCTCTATTTGGTATGGTAAAATATATAACATCAAAGGTTAGGGCTAGCCCTATCCTTTGTTGAAGTATATTTTGGATACCAACAAAGGTTAAGGCTAGCCCAAACCTTCTTTTTTCATCTCCGCTAATACCTAGAGGTTTCCTATGAAATATCACATAAAAACTGGCATTATAGGCATCAAAAATCATCATGCATGTAGTACATTAATTAAACCTTGGCTATCCTTATAATAAGTACTACAAGTTAAGAACATATGTTCTTTAACCAAATATCAAATACAGAAAGGAAACAACATAGAAAACACACTCAGTATGTTCTCATACTCACACGAGGTTCAACAGTCATAAGTATCTGCTCCAATCGCTGTACTCTTGAAAGCAATGCTGCTTCAACAACCTGCAAATTTAAAACAAATGCCCACTTCAAAGCCATAGATATTAAAGAACATATGGTAAGTCAAATTGTTGTGGTAAACGGGTAGTAGAAAAATAAAATGAAGCTTTGTAATATTTTCAAGTGAACATGATTAGTAGTTGCAATAATCAATCAGAAATCCATCAATATTGATGATAATTGCTTTACATGGAAGTGACTGCAATGGGTAATACAGCTGGTGATGCCTATCAGCCAATGAAATTTCAAACAGAGTAGTAGGTATGTGGCTATGTGCTTGGTTTTTCCTGATATTGTTTTTCTTTTTAAAAGTTTATACAAGTTACGTGATTTCCAATTTTGAAAATAGAATTTGCTTCTTCTTGAAACTAGCTAACTATTGACCATGAACAATTATTCTGTTTACCAATTTTGCTAAAACAAATTTAACTGAAGTTATTTTACCCTAGAAATTACTATAAATGTCAATGAGGGAATTTATGGCATTACACTTCACAAATTTCTCAGTTCTGCCCGTCTACATTTATTTATATTCAAGGCAAAGATTTTTTTTTAAATAAATAGAGCAGACCAATTTGTAGTTTTTCCATTCACTGTATCTAGCTACTGAGGAAATTATTCCAGAAAAGTTTTAATACACCCTGAATGCATCTTCCATAACATGATTGTTTGAATTTATATTTCTGACAAACTCTTTACAAACCTTTTCTCTTTTATACGTAAAGGACACGTTCAAGACAGATACAGGAATGCTTTGATAGATTAAAAAAATGGCACATACAACTATTCTAGGAGAAAGTTCTTATTAGCACATATATAACAACTGGCTAAGAATGATAAATAAAAGATAGTTTTTCACAGATTATAGCATTAAACCAGCAAAATGCATTCATATAATCATTTTCATGTTTCAGCAAATAAAGACTTGCAGAATACCCCACTGACCTCAAGCTCAAATGGCATGGATGGCCCTCCATTGATATTTCTGGGATTCAATCGAGGTAACAATGTATCTAAGAAAGCTTTCCCTCCTTTACTGAAACGATTAGTCCATAACATAATTTCCATCATCAGTTCAATTTGGAACAACGTAAATAAGTTACAGATTTATATAAAAACAAGGTGAAGCAGATAATTTTCCCTACTCCAGAAGAGAAAGATTACCAATTATAGTCAAATATAAGGACACGCTCTTGCATTGCTATTGCTCGTAATGAGCCCAGATTTAGCAATATGGCATGCTCACGAACCTAGAAGGACATCTCAATTAGTTAATCATCACAAATAGAAGATCATAATATCAAATGTGCCCAGAATATTCAGAATGAAAACTCCAAAATGTCCAAGCAGAAAGGCATATGCTCCATCCTTTGGTGAGTTTGAAGTTCATTATTTGCATTTTTAGGATGCATTCCTCTTTTGCTTTTTCTTGTTTCCTCAAGCATAAGCAGAGAAAAGGAAGATAATGCAAATTATCAATGAAAAAACATATTTAAAAGAAAAAAGAAAAAGAAACTACAAGAGCAGAAGACAAACTGAGTAATTACCAGTAAAGAAGGCATTGAATTTGTCAAAAACAATGATGGATCAACACTCCGGATATCTCGTGGGCGAAGACCTGATGATTAAAGAAACTCATAAGAGGAAAGAGCAGACGTCAGTGCATGAGAAATAAGTTAAAAATTCTGCTGAGTACATCAAAAAAATGCCAATGAGGTCATTACAATATTCATAGTATGTGATTAATGTCACGAAGGAAACACTAAAGTACTCTAAAAATCACAAAAGAGGGAAGAAAATCTGAAATTTTTCCTGGAATGGTTTACCCACCACTTGACTTCAATAATTGGCGTCTGTTTATTTTCCTAGTAGATACCATCCCATTTGACTTCACTTCTATAACCTGTCGAGGGGGGAAAAGCATTGTTGAGTAATTACAGCAGAAAAGCACAAGAACTTTTCACTAGACTCTTCCCTAATGCATATGAAGATAACCCTGTTATGTTTTCCAACAGCTTTCTATCCTCACATTTTCCATCCTAATCATGCAATTTGAATAGGTACAAGAGTCTGCTACAGAATCACAATTCAGAACCCATATTTGAAATGATACTTTGTTCCTCGGTTAAATATAGCTTGTCCTACTACCGAGTTAAGTGAATTTAGTAAGCATCAAAACGCGCATCGGTTCGAGATAATTAGACAGAAAAAAAAAAACCTCCAAAAAGTGAAAAAGTAGTTCTAGTAGCTTTATTGCCTGAAAAAACAAACTAGATAAATAGGAACCTCATAAACTGGCTCGCGAATTCCAAGCGAAAGAGAATCACCATAAGAAGTGGTAATTCTCTGCTGGTGATGTTGGACTTTGGCATCATCTGTCGCTACTTCTCCACCATCAGATACAAAATTCTCTGATTCACTCCAGCGATCCTGTTCAGTAGACGACTTCGTGAAGCACCTAACTCTGGCAGATACCTTGAGCGCGATCGGAATTAGCGGAATCTTAGCCTTGTGGATGGAAATTGGCGAAGACGATTGGAATGGAGATGGATAGAAGAGGAGATAATCAGGTCCCGGAGACGAAGTGTGGACTGGAAATTGAAGAAGATGAGGGGACATTGCCATTTCTGGTACGGGAAGTTCTGGTCATGGAGAGAGAGAGCGAGAGGTTGTTTGTTCTGCTTCTGCGTTAGAAAATAGGCGCTTTTCGGAATGGAAGTCGATATATATATAGATATGGTGACAGTTATTTGTGGCTCGGATTTGGTTTCGTCATCGGTTATGCTCATGTAATAATTTTTCAGTGCTGTAAGAATATTTATTATTCTGAGCGATGTGGGGCCCACCGCGGTGGTGTTTCTTTTCCAGTGGATTCTTGTGCCAAAGGTGTGCCCTTTATCTTGCGTGTCCGGTTCGATAGAATTGTGAATGTATAAATCACGGTAATTTAGTAATAATCAAGTGGGAGACATTTAGCTCGGTGCCGAGTAAATTTTATTTTACCTTTAGTGAAATTATGGATAGAAATATTTTTTTAATTTTAATTTATTTTCAATATATTTTTTATACAAGTTGCATGTATAATAGCTTGTTGAATTGAAATTAAATTTTATTGATATTAGATGAGTTTAATAAAGATTTATTTTATATATTTGAATTTTCGATATCAGAAGAATATTAAATCATTCATATATGTACTTGCTTGAACACATACGTGACAAGTTATTAGTTTAAAATATCAGCATAAGTGCAGTTGCAAGTATGTCTTATTTTATTCAAACTGAGTGTTACATGGAGAGTTGCACAAATTAAAATTACATGGTTCAAAAGGAAAATTTTGGAATTTCAAAGTAATGCATAGTTTAGGCAATCTCTTGAGGTCATGATCCAATAGCAATGGAAGGAAGATAGCAAGACTCTAAAACAACACTAATAATCCCATCTCAAGGTAAGGATTTTGAGGATTACATATAATATTATAGAAACTCCAAGCATGATTGTTATTAAAAGATGAGAGAGATGCCACTGGTAAGCAAATCATCAGCTAAGATTTTGTTTGCAGCCTCTGAAGGATGAAAACCATCCCAGAACACATATGCAGAAGCATTTGCACAAGTTCCTACAGACTTAGAATTGCACAATATTGATGTTTCTAACAACCCAGTTCCACAGCAAGCCTTTCTTGCCTCAACAAATCCTGCAAGGCACAAAGTATCAAATCAGATGAACATCAGCTTAAGTTATTTCTTCTGTTATCCTGTCAATCTTATCTGTACCATTATCAGCAGGTTTTGTGACAAGATCATAGAGAGGTTGGTAGATATCAAAAACAAGTAAATTGAGGCCTGAAAGCTTGTTTATCAAGCTCTGAGATGTGGCATTTAGCTTCTTGTTAAAGGAGATCGCATCCTTGTTTAACTTGGCTACACATTCATTGCTATCAGAGCCAAATATAGTGATAGCTGCTGGTAAGCATCCAAGGGGAGGCAATGATGTTACTCCAATCTTTCTTGCTCCTAACTTGTATAAATCCTGTACAAAATGTGGGTTCTGTAAATAGTACTTGGAGGTAAAACCATAGAATGGAAAACTAATGCATGTTGAGACAAAACCTGAATGAAATTTGCATAGGATTGCATAAGTATGTCAGAGAACTGATCAGATGTATATTTCTTGTAGAGAAGAGGATTAATGTAATAGTTTTGAACAAAGTCACTGGCTCCAGCACTAACAAGATAGAGTGCACCAGATATAATTGATGAAGCATTGGTGTTTCCTGCAATTCCCACAATCTTGTTCTGGTATTCCTTGTAGTGTTGAAGTTGCTGAGTCAATGGAATTGCATGCTACACCACAAAACTCAAAACTCATGTAAATGATTTAAAGAGAAAGAAATAGAAAGAGAGTGTATGTGATTTGAGTCTAAGTGGAACTACATATAGCTTAGCTGTGGGGTCATAGAAACCAGAAGCACCAGATGCAAAATTGGCACCAATCAGGAGGTTTTTGCCTTGAGCTTCTTTGCTAAGGTAGGCTGGTGGGTATGAAGTAAAGCCTATGTTCTCAGCTGTTTATTTGAGCACACCCACATCAAAACCAATCAATAAACAGTACAGGAAAGTGATTGAAGCCTAAGACATCACTCTCATGGAGGTAAAAAAAAATAATTATGAGGTTAAGTACCAGTGAAATCAGAGGCAAGTTTTCCATTGCAGAATCTACCAGTTGGTTGGTGATTGACGAAGTCTCTACCATAAGGAGGGAAGTTTGCTTTTACAATAGTGTAGAGGTGGTTGTTGTTGCCTGCATCAACCACAGAATCTCCAAATATGAACATTGCAGGAACCAGAGGTTGGGCATTGGCCACTGAGAAAACCAGTGCTATGAGAAGAAAGGTAAAGGACAAAGAATGTGACAGGTCCATAAGATTCAACTTCTTTTTTTGCTTGATCTGTATTGGTGTATGTGTGATAGATGAGAGGAGGTATGCAAACAGGTATGTGGCAACCTGGGATTTAAGCAGAACTTAGAAGTGGAATTTATAGTGAAACTAACTGATATAATTTATTGGCTTTAGTTACAAGAAATTACATTGTGTGAGAGTTCATAAAATATGAACTCTCCCGATTGATTCAGTGAGTAAAGATATATTACTCGGACGTTAAATATTTGTGGCGATGAAAAGCCAAATATACCCTTTAAGGTACAAGGCCAGAACCTCTATGTTATGGGTAGAAATGTCATATTATGAAGAAAAATAGGTAGCCATAATTAAATTTAAAGCTGGACTTCCATATTAGTCCACAAAAAGAATTGGCAGTGGTTCCAACTAAAATCAAGTAGCGTGTCCTGATGAAATACGGTATTAGCTGTTGAAGCTTCAAGGACACCCTGTTCTTGTTCCTGTACCTAAAAAGATGGCACATGTATTTAGACAATATTCATAGCTGAGACCTTCAAGTCTTTGCCAACCTTTGTATTGTGTGCCCTTATTTACTTCTGCAGCAGCTCTTCTATCACTTTCAAGATCTTGAGATAATCAGCTACAATTTTGCAGCTGTATTGCTCACTCAATTGGATAAGGATCACCCTTTATTATGTTGTTGAAAGGATATGCTTCTTTACCACTGAGAGGCTGGTGCAAAACCAAGTTGCCCTCCAAGGGCTATGGTGTCCTTTTTCCTTTTTTTGACACTGAGTTAGGCTTGCCCATGGTCCAAATCGAACCGTAAATTAGATTGGAAGTGGACCCGTCAAAGTGAAACTAAATATTAATATTGTTATAGTTTTAAAATTTTATATTAAGATCGAATAGAAGTCAGAACTAAACTGAAACCACTTCGAATCGAAACTGTTATGAACTGAAATCAATTCGAACTATGAAAGTCCTACGAACCGGAAATTCCAGCCCAGAACCAGACAGTGGCCAGTCTACACTGAGGTTTTCTTGTGAGCAACTGGGTTTCTTGCACTTTTAACCTTTGATTTCAAATGGGATTTGGCAGGTCCATAAATATTACTTTTACTTGTGGAAATGCACATAACCATGCTTGGTTAAAACGGTGATATGGAGTTAAAAATGACACTTGTTTTAGCATGTTTGGTGGATGATCATAATTTTGCACAATTTGGTCAAAGATTTCAGTATGAACATGTTAATTTTTTATTGGTTGTGGTTGAAATATTGGCTGTAGTTATTCTGTCCTTGTTTTCATAAAAAAATTTCACCCATGAGGACATGACAACTAAGAATCAAGATCAAAGATTCTTAAAAGATGGAATGAGCTCTGATAACACTAAATACGAACTGAAAACAGGCTTACTAGTAAAGGGTGCCTATAGGCTTATTAAGTTCTTGCTACAGAAAGAAGATTGCAAGCTTTCATTGCTTGATTGTTAGCAACTAAAACAAGATTTATTCTTTATTTGCTGATAGAAACTCAGATGAAATGAGCACCGCATCTTGTCAAATCTCAGTCATAATAATACCAGTTTTCCTGGGCACTAGTGATTTCCTGTAGGACACTCCCAGAATATAGCTAGAGTTTATATGATTCCACCTTGACTATGAACTCACATCCTTCACACCAAAAGTAGTTCTTTCATCAAGATAGGAACCCACCAAAATTCTTGCAACTCTCCCATGGAAGTTTCAATAGTAATGCAGTTATGAACAAACCTCAATCAACAACTCTACATATGTAGTTTTCTTTCTGTGCTATCTGGTCGACTTCTGTTACCGTGGTTAGCATGTCTAGACCTCAAATATAATCACAGCCGAAGATTTATTTTCTCAGACATTTTCAAGATATCAGAATGAATCCTATCACCTCCAATCTCATCACCAGTGGCTCCAACAGCAACTCTTAGTACATCTTCAATAAAAGCATAATTTCCCAAGATGTCAACATGTGATCCACTCTCTGTACTTCTTCCCTCAAGCAGGCTTGTCGATGGTTTGTGTTGATACTCCCTTACATATGTGCGACTGCCGGATGGGTTGAAACGGGTTCTTCCTTTCCAACCTTTAGCACACATGAAGCCAGCACTCAGTGCAGGAACACTTTCATCCCCATCAACTAAATATACTCCACTTCTCAAGCAACTGCCGTCTTCTCCATCAACTGAGGTGTCAATCCGCAATGGAATACTATTGCACCTATCATTTGGGGATACCTTCAACACATACGACCTCTCAGTAGGAGCTCCAACACCATACAAGCAGTATATCTCCAAATCTGGTGCATCAGGTAACCTGAAACAGAAATTCAATTCTTAAACCATTAATTCACTAACATTGAATATGAAAAATATCATGAATCATTGCCAAGTAAATGAAGAGAAAATTAAAGATATACAACAGTAAATTTGGGTACAGATAAGCAATTATCAATGTTTGTGAATATGGATTTCATAAAGGAGAATTTTGGACCTTGTCCTGTGATTGATTATCTAAAACAGTTCATTGGTTTTTAATAGGGTAAACCATGTTCATGCTCACCTGGTTTCTAGTGGGTTAGACCAGTATCTGTAGTGTTCATGCTTAGGATCATCAAGGTTGTCAGCAATCCCATGAGAGAATTGAGACTCAGCACGTTGCATCATTTTTGGAGCCACAAAACGAAGTAAATCAAAAACAGTTGAAGCAGTAAAAGCTTTGTTTTCTACAAATTTTCGTACACTTTCCCTGTTTATCACATCATATTCAGTCCACACCTCTCCACACGAGGACCCTGAATTCTTGTTGGTATGCAAACCAAAAAATTCCTGTTGAAAACACCTTGTCATCATCCATGCCATTTAAATCTAAAGCACATGAAACTATAAATCAGAAGAAAACTACGACTATTACATGGCATTAAGCTCGGCTTATTCAAATTTGGCATAGTTGGCAACATATGGACATAAACATTTCCAGACAAGAAATAATAAATCCTCACTTGAGTTGTCTTTACATTTTATCCAATTTTCCAATCCATGAACCAAACTAAGGAAACACTTTTGTCTCCTTGTCTATAGATAGGATCACTATGTTAAGTTTTTTAAAAGCTATATTACTATGTTACATGTTTTCCATTTCATCACCTTATCAACAATTCAAGATCTGAAGCACCAACATAATAGAATAGTACCTTCATGTCAAATGGAGGAAGCTCCAAGGATGGTAATTGTGATGCTGACTTGCTAAAAGAAACTATTCTACCGTAATTGATCGACTCTTTCACTTGTATACCTCCCTTAACATCAGTGCTGTTATCATTTACCGAGGTTTGCAAGGATCTCTTCTTTGACAAAACACAAGCTTGCCCTTCTTCAGGAGACCAGTCCAGGTTACCCCAGATAGTTTCTCCTCCTTTAGGCAGCAGTGAAACAGTTGAATCCCATGTTCGACTCACCCGTAGGACATGCTCTAAGGTCTGAATCCCGAGAATTTCAGAATCCAAAATACTGGCAAACATAGCTCTATCATGACCATGGAACGACATTTGAAAAGAATCAGTTTTCTCGTTTAATCAACAGTGAGACCTTGAGAAAGGAAAATGTACCACAAGCTAAAAGCAAACAAATACAAGGAAAAGATTGCATAACACCAACCTGAAACTCGCAACATCTTTTCCCTCTGTGGTGAGTATGCTACTAACCATCTTTGGAGAACCAAGAAATGTTGGACCAATGTTCATGATTGCTTTTATGTACTTGCTGCACCAACCTGGACCACCGCCACCTCCCATCGGAGGAGGTAGTTCAACCCATTTAAGAAAGTGTAGGAAATAGATAGCCCCCATGGAATGGGGAGCCACTACCACTTTCTTATAACCATTTGTTACATACATAAGTTCTATTTTACTCTTCAATCTACTAAGAGCCTGGTCCCGAATCTGCTTGTTTCGAATAAGTAATATATTAGTGAAAACACAATTCAATTTGATCATAATTATACAAAACTTAAATGCTTTGTATGTGAATTTTAGTATGAAAGCCTGAGTTCATATTTAATTTGCTTTTCAAACATTCCTTATTTGCTTGAGGAACTTCATACTACTCATAATCAAGACTTCTGCAGCAACTAACATGAGATGGGTACATTAAGAGAATAAGAGATACATACCTCTGTATTCTGAAAAGAGAGCCTCCAATCATAGGCTGCCATGAAAAGGTTCTTCTCTTCATAACCAATTTTTGCCAAATTCTCAATGAGAACAGCCCAAACAAAGTACCCTGAAGCAAAATAGTCAGCTGAAGCCAGCCCTGGGACTGCACGGACTCTAACACCAGGCGGATCAAGACCAGTCTCATTGTGCAGAATCAAGTGGTCCAACCAACAAAGTGGCCTACACAGTCCAGTGCAACTCGAGTATGAGCTCATTTAATCTAAAAGCATCATAAAGTGAACACAGATGATCAAACAAATTTCCAAACAAGTTCATAATTACAACCCAAATTCTAAAATTTCAAATTTAACAAAATGGGCTTCAGAGTTTTAATATGATAATTTCCACTAAAGCTGACACCCATTCCAAAATGGAACACAAATTGATTGAAAACAAAGAAAAGAGAAATGCGACAGTCCCAATCTGCTGAGACAGAATTGACTTAAATTCAACAACAGTTTTATAGTAATTTATCATAACTATAATTCAATATTAAAAATCTGATTTGATTAAAGAAAAGAGTATTAATTCCGTGGCAAACCTTTTGAACATCTCGGAGAAGGTACCACCCCAAAGTCGCTTCCTAAAAAGACCTTCTGCACAAGGCTTGCCCTCCCAGAGCTCCAGGCCTCCAGTGATAAAGCCAGGCACCAAAACCACTGGATGATGAGCAGTCAAGCCTTCACGTCTAAGTCTTGTCCCTGGTGATTCAGGGACCTGAAAGCCAGGCAATGCAGCTGGCAAATAGTGATACAAGAAAAACAGAAGCCACCAAATAGTGCACATATATCCAATCATCCAACAACAGTAGTCTATGCAATTCAATTCTCTAGGCTTTCTTTTGGTCTTTTTCTTGTTGATTTCTAAGCCATTTTTGGTAGCAGAGGCAACAATTTTTTCTTTATTCTCGCATTGTTGGGATTCATAGGACTGGAACCTCACAGGCTCCACAAAGCATAGCTTTCGAAACCGAAGAATTGAGGCCATGAAGGATGAAAATTTTTCCAATTCACCACTAAGAACAACCCACTTAAGGAAATGACAAACAAGAACGATTTAACTGGGGTTCAGTTTAAATAACCGAAACAAGAAGAACATATTCAGAGAGATCAAACTCTAGCAAGAAGAGAGAAAAAGAACAACCCAGCAAGTAGAAAATTTGAGATTGCTGAGCAATAATGGTGAATTATAATGCCAAGATGGTTATGAGCTTTAAATAGCCGTTAGAAAAAGAAATAATGCCGAACCACGTGGTGAAGAAGATGGAAGATATGGGGGTTCTGTGGAGGCATCAGCAACCAACACTTGATAACAAAAACAAAAGAGCCAATAAGAGAGAAAGATAGAGGGTGGTGGTAAAACAGAGGTTGAGAAAAAATGGTTTCTGTCAATATTCTTGAGTAAGGATGGTAGTGAAAGGGAAGGGAGCTTTTGGAACTTACAATCTGCTAGAGAGACGAAAAGAAAAAGAATTAGTGTGTGTGTATACACCTAACCATATTTAGTCATTTTCCATGACACATGTCTTTGCTTTCTGTACATGCAGTCGAGTCTTCTCTTAAATATGCTTTCTTGGGTTCTATTCTGCATTTCACGTGCTTGTCCCTCTTCCCTTTTTAGTCATTTACACACTTCTCCTTCTCTCTCTATCTCTGTGGGACTAGCTAAACCAGGCGATTAAAGGTGGTGGGGAGGAGAGAAAATGGCAAAACTTTTCTGGGTTTTGTCGGAATTGCGATAAAAAGAGATGTTATGGAGAAAGATAAAGCAGAGATATGTTGGTGCCTCAATCATGGGAAGAGCAGAGCACACATTACGAAAAACACAGAAACCCAAATTGTCTAGCTACAAGTAGACGGAGGAGGAGGAGGAGGAGGAGGAGGAGGAAGAAGGTGGTGGTGGACCTGAAAGCGAGAGGCAAAACTTGGCAAGAACAGACAAATATATAAACTTACAAGCTATGCAGACATATATGCATATGGATTACAGGCACATTGTTTAAGGAGATGATGAGACATGATTGATGGTGATATGTTATGTGTGAATTTAATGATATTCTCCTCTCCTCTGCATATTTGGCAGAAATTTTTTACTAATTTATTTTATTTTCTTCAATTCTATGGATTGATTGATCGATCAAGATGGGAAAATGAATCACATTTGAAACGTTTTAAACAGCAGATTATTTTTTTAACTTCCATCGATTCCATCAAATAAAAGGTTGCGATGGAACTCACATGAGAAAGAACACTAACAAGCTCTTTAAGAGAGGATTGAGTGGTTTCCTCTTGAAGCTCTTACCAACTTCCTGATCTTGTAAGCTTTCAGCATCATTTAGTGATAAAGCCATAAATAAACTAAATCGAAAATTAATTAATTAAAATTAAAATATATTAAAGAAAAAAAAAAAGAAGAAGA
>CAOGCB010066687.1:0-12527 GCA_948266635.1 Cnidoscolus chayamansa
TTAAAAAGTGGATATCATCAAATTATGATGAAGTTAGGTGATGAATGGAAAACTACCTTTAAGACAAAATATGGTTTGTATGAATGGTTAGTGATGCCTTTTGGCTTAACTAATGCACCTAGCACTTTTATGAGACTAATGAACGATGTATTGCATGATTTTCTAGGAAAATTTGTTGTTGTGTATTTTGATGACATCTTGATTTACAGCAAAAACTTAGAAGAACATAGAAGGCATGTTGAACTTGTGTTGAAAAAGTTGCATGAACAAGAATTGTATGCTAACCTTAAGAAGTGCACATTTTGTACTGATAATGTCATATTCTTAGGTTTTATTGTGAGTTCACATGGGGTTGAGGTGGATAATGAAAAGGTTAAGGCTATCAAAGAATGGCCTACACCTAAGAATGCGAGTGAGGTTCGATCTTTTCATGGACAAGCGAGTTTCTATAGGAGGTTTGTTAAAGATTTCAGTACCATTGCTGCACCTCTCAATAAGGTGATTAAGAAGTCCGTGGGTTTTAAATGGGGTAGAGAATAGGAACATGCATTTAATACATTGAAAGAACGACTTAGTACTGCTCTTGTTTTGAGATTACCAGATTTTTCTAAAACTTTTGAAATTGAATGTGATGCTTCTGGGATTGGTATTGGTGCTATTCTTATGCAGGAGGGTTAGCCCAATGCATATTTTAGCAAAAAGCTTAGTGGAGCACACTTAAATTATTCCATGTACGACAAGGAGTTTTATGCTTTAATAAGAGCCCCTGAAGTATGGGAACATTATCTATTGCCTAATAAGTTTGTGATTGATACCGATCATCAGATCTCAAGTACTTGAAAGGGCAAGGTAAGTTAAACAAAAGACATGGTAAGTGGGCTGAGTACCTTGAGATTTTTCCTTATGTGATTAAATACAAGCAAGGCAATGAGAATGCGGTTGCTAATGCATTATCAAGGCGTCATACGTTGATATCTATGTTTAGTTCTAAATTGCTAGGATTTGAGCATTTGAAAGAGATGTATGAACATGATTATGATTTTGCTACTGTTTTTAAGACATGTGAACATGGATCTTTTAAAAAGTTTTATTTGCATAATGGGTTTCTTTTTAAGGGAAAACAATTATGCATACATGTTTGTTCAATTCGTGAATTGCTTGTTAAAGAATCACATTCTGGAGGGTTAATGGGACATTTTGGTGTGCAAAAGACTTTAGATATGTTGAGTGAACATTTTTATTGGCCTAATATGCGAAAACATGTCGAGAAAGTGTGTGCATAATGTCTAGCATGTAAACATGCAAAATCTAAGTCTATGCCTCATGGTTTGTATACTCGTTTACCAGTACCTAGTGAACCTTGGATTGATATATCTATGGATTTTGTAATAGGGCTGCCTAGGACTAGAAAGGGTAAGGATTCAAAATTTGTTGTTGTGGACCGATTTAGTAAGATGGCACATTTCATTCCTTGCCCTAAAACAGATGATGCAACACACATGGCTGATTTGTTCTTTCAGGAAGTAGTTCGATTGCATGGTATACCTAAGACTATTGTGTCAGATAGAGATTCTAAGTTCTTAGGCCACTTTTGGCATGTATTATGGGTAAAGTTAGGAACCAAGTTATTATTTTCTACTACTTATCACCCACAAACAGATGGACAAACGGAAGTCGTGAATCGAACCTTAGGATCTATGTTGCGTGCTATTATTGGTAAGAACTTGAAAACTTGGGAAGATTGTATACCACATGTTGAATTTGCATATAATTGTACCATTCATTCTTCTACAGGTTATTCTCCATTTGAAATTGTGTATGGTTTTAATCCACTAACTGTTTTGGACTTGGTGCCTTTACCTTTGCATGAGTTGTCTAATTTAGATGGGAAAGCTAAGGCAGAATTAGTACAATCCATACACAAGACATCACGTGAACACATTGAGAAGAGAAAAAAGATGTACGTTGATCAAGCTAATAGGGGTCGTAAGAAGGTGGTATTCGAACCAAGTGATTGGGTTTGGATTCATCCAAGAAAGGAACAATTTCCTAATCAATGCAAGTCTAAGCTTGATGCACAAGGAGATGGACCTTTTCAAGTGTTGGAAAGGATCAATGACAATGCATATAAAATTGATCTCCCTGGTGAGTTTGGTGTTAGTGCTACTTTTAATGTTTCTGACTTATCTTCCTTTACTTTTGACTCAAATTCGAGGATGAATCCTTTCCAAGGGGGAGGGGATGATGCAAGCATAGCTCACCTAAAGCCAGATGAGCTAACACTTCCACAAGGGCCGATTATAAGGTCAAAGGCAAAAAAGTTAAAAGAAGCTTTTAATGGATTCATGAAACCATATGTGGAGATCTTACAAGTATACATGGAAGATGAAGAACAAAGTGATGAAAGTATGTTCACTATTGAGGGTGGACAAAGGTTGTTTCTGCTCACCACATTAGATCCAGGAGAAAACCAATCAACCATGCATGAACAGTAACAAAGTCGCGCTCGCAAAGGAATGGATCGTGCTCACGACGAAGGCTCTAGAGTTTCTGTTTCTCTATGCACATTTTTGCGCTCGCGAAGGAAAGAGACGCACTCGTAACGAAGGCTCCAGAGTTTCTGTTTCTCTATGCACATTTTCGCGCTCGCGAAGGAAAGAGTTGCACTCGCGACAAAGGCTCTAGAGTTTCTGTGTAATCTATCGCAATGTCACGCTCGTGAATTCTTTGGGCGCGATCGCAAATTATGTCCTGTTTTTTACGATAAGATTTTTTCATTAAGGGTAGTTTAGGCTTTTGTCTCTATTTTTTACTAGAAACCCTAGCTATTGTATTGTGGCTATATAAGGGCCACTTATAACCATTGGTAGAGGATAATTTTTTTGAACATTGAATGAATAAAAATTCATATCATCTTCTTTTCAAGGAGACTTTCTTGGTTTTCTTTATTGCACAACGAATAAGGTTAGTACACTTTTTGTGATTCTTGTTCTGTGCATGTTTTTCAATCAATCCATCATAAGTGTTCTTAGTTGTGATTCAATTAAGGGTCCTTTAGATTGGGGAATTGTGATCTATTCTAGATTTCGTACTAGGGTATGTGTTGTTTCAGTCTCCTATAGGTTGGGGTTCCGCATCACTAAGCACTGAAAGTAGCTTGACTGTGCAAACTGTTGCATAATATGCTATAGTGTAATGGCTAGTTTTCTAGTCGTTAGCTGTACTTTTATTTTGGAAACTTTTGAGCATAAACTTGCGTATATAAGCATACATTTAATTCAATTTTTTAACAATGAAAGTGAGACATTCTTAAGCATTCAAAGAGCAATTATTTCATAACTTTCATATCAAAAACCTTTGAGTTTCATTGGCAAATCTTCTCTCTTCTTATAGCATTCATTTGTAATTGTTAAAAGAGAGTTATTACTTCTGAAAATTCCAAATCTGATATTAATTATATTCAAGTGAGGGGACATCGCTTGAAAGAGGTCATTAAGCACCTAGCAAGCTTAAAGAAGTTTGAGGGGACATCAAACTTGTAAAGGTTTTTCTCAGCACCTGTGAAGCTTGAAGAATTATAATTAGTTCATCTCTTACCTGATTAAAAGAGATAGATAGTGCAGTGAAGATCTCAAGAGAAAGCTTGAGAAGAGTGGATGTCGGCCGTTTTGCCGAACCATTATAAAATCCAGTGTTTGAATTTTCTCTTCCCTAATCTTCTATGTTTGATTACTTATGAATGTGTTTTGAGTTTATTGAATAATATATATTGGTGTTTATTTGATTACATGGAGAATTTATTAAAGTAGATATCAAAATTAGCAAGCCTAAGCACCTAGCTAATTTTAGCGGGAGTAGTAGCGTGAACAGTAACTATTTCACAGGCTAAAAAATTAGCTAGCTAATTTTGTATTCTACAATCTTAAGATAATCAACCTCTTACACACTGATCTGATTAGATAGTGTTCTAGAAGTATTTGGCCACAATTTTCCACAAGAGTTTAGAGCAAGAACATGAAAATTTGATTGAATTAAAAAAGTGACCAATTCACCCCCTGTTTGTCATTTATATTCGGGACAACAAATTGGTATCAGAGCTAGACTTTATTGCTCAAGGTCTAACAACCTTAAAGAGATCCTAGAATGGCTAGTACTTCAAACAATGCAGGAGTTCCTACACCCTTAACAGAAGGTCACCAATTACTAGACCTCTATTGTTTAATGGATCAAATTATTCATTCTAGAAAAAAAAAAGAATGAGAAATTTCATTCAATCTGTAGATATTAATGCATGGAGAATTATACAAAATGGTCCCTTCAGTCCTATGAAAATTGAAGAAGGGAAAGCTCATGTTCCTAAGACAGAAGCAGAATACACTGATAATTATTGGAGAAGAATTTCAACTAATGCAAAGGCTATAAACATTTTACATTGTGCTCTAGATTTAAATGAATATAATCGTCTCTAGTTGTGATTTAGCAAAAGAAATCTAGGACAAACTTGAAGTTACACATGAAGGAACAAATCAAGTCAAGGACTCCAAAGTCAATATGCTGCTCAGAGATGTTGAATTATTTGAGATGAAACCATGAGAATCAATTACTGATATGAGTACCAGATTCACTAACTTAGTTAATCTCCTAAAATCATTAGGAAGAAGATTTAATGAAGAAGAGCTAATAAAGAAGATTCTAAGGTCACTACCACAGTCTTGGGAAGCCAAAACTACGGTTATATTTGATACCAAAGACTTCTCAAGTTTCACCTATGATGAGCTAATTGGATCACTAATAGCTCATGAGATGATGCTCAAGAAGGACTCTTTAGAAAAAGAAAAGACAAAGCAAAATATAGCCTTATAGGTAGATAAAGTAGCAAAAGAGAAGTCCAAATCAGTTGCCTTGAAGGCTGGACAATCTGACTCTTCAAGCTATTCCAGTGATGATGAAGAAATGACTATGTTAGCCAGAAGATTCAGAAGGACATTCAAGAAAGGAGGAAAAAGATACAAGAAGTTTGACAATAAATATATTCCAAGAGAATATGCAACTTCCCCTGCTAAAAAAATTGAAAGACTCAGTCTGTTATGAGTGTAATAGGCCATGACACATTAGGCCTAACTGTCTAAGATTAAAGAAGAAGAGGAGCAAAGAAGATAAAGAAAAAGAGCTTTAGCTGCTGTGTGGACTACTTCAGATACAAGCTCCAACAAAGATGAAAGAAAAGATGAAATCTGTAGAATGGCATTTGAAGAACTCTCTAAAGCTTCAATCAAAACTAAACATGAGGTAACTGATTCTGACTCTCCAAATGTAGAAGAATTAGAAATTGCTTTTGCTAAAAGTCTATGATGAATACAAAAACTACAAAAAAACATGTAGTCATCTAAAATTTGAAAATGAGACACTAAAGCCTGAGCTAAATTCCTTGATAAAAGTTCAAAAGGAAAATGAATCTCTTAGAATTCAAATAGGCTTGCTTAATGAACAGAAAATCAATCTAGAAAAATAAGCAAAAACTGTGAAATGCTTCTTAAGAAAAATCAGAATCTTGAAAAACAGGTAAAAACATTGACTAATGATCTGTCTAGATTCACAAAAGGTAAACAAAATCTAGACTTGCTTCTAGGGTAATAAAGAATGTCAAGTGAAAAATCTGGAATAGGATTTAGAAGCATGACTAAACAAAACAAACATAGAAACTACTTTGTTAGAGCAACCTCATCTTATTTGCCTACTGTTACATATTTTTACTGTAATAAAGCTGGTCATTTGATTCATTCATGTCCTATTAGAAGGGGATCCTCAAAGGCAAAAATAATTTGGGTACCTAAAGAATTGATACCTAATAACTCTAACTTTCAAGGACCCAAAAAGACTTGGGTACCTAAAATCTAATAAATTGTTTAGCATGTATGCTTTAGGAATAAAGAGTATTACGGAAAATGGTGCATTGACAGTAGATGTTCAAGGCACATGACAGGAGAAAAAGACTACTTCTCAAAACTCACTTTGAAAAATGAAGGATATGTTAGATTTGGTGACAAGGGTAGAGCACAAATAACTGGAAATGGAGCAATTGGTCATCAGCCTTGCATTGAAAATGTTTCCTTAGTTGATGGACTAAAATTCAATCTTCTCAGTGTAAGTCAACTTTGTGACAAAGGTTTTAAGGTAACCTTCTTCACCACTCACTGTGACTATGAATTTGAATGATCAAACACTGTTTGTAGCTCCCAGACATGAAAATGTATATATGCTAGATCCAGATTGCTTTAAATATAGTGAAAAATGTTTAGTCACTTTAAATGAAAGTAGCTAGATATGGCACAGGAAACTTGGGCATGCTAGTATGCACCTAATCTCCAAAATATCAAGAAAAAATCTAGTTAGGGGACTACCTAAGCTAAATTTTGAAAAAGATCACCCCTGCAAAGCTTGCTCTTTAGGAAAACAAACAAGAACTAGTTTTAAACCTAAAAATGTTCACATCTTCAAGAATATTAGAGTTGTTAAATTTATACCTTTTTAGACCTATCACGCCAATGAGTCTAGGAGGCAAGGCTTATGCCTTTGTGATTGTGGATGACTACTCAAGATATACTTGGTTGTTCTTCCTCTGTTATAAAGATGAAACATTCAACATATTTGAAAATTCTATAGAAAAGTTAAAAATGAAAAGGAGCTTAATATCATCTCACTTAGGAGTGATCATGGAAAAGAGTTGAAAACAATCTGTTTGATAAATATTGCTATAAAGAAGGGATTTCCCATTCATTTTCAGCTCTTAGAACCCCTCAACAAATGGAGTAGTTGAAAGGAAAAATAGAACTTTGCAGGAAATGGCAAGAACCATGCTCAATGAAAATAACCTTCCTAAGTATTTTTGGGCAGAAGCTGTAAACACAGCTTGCTACATAGTAAACAAAGTTATTATTAGAGCAATCTTGAAGAAAACTCCCTATGAACTATGGAAAGGAAAGCAACCTAATGTATCTCATTTCTAAGTTTTGGATGTAAGTGTTACATTCTAAATAACAGAGAAAATTTGAAGAAATTTGATGCCAAAGTAGTGGAAGGAATATTTCTAGGATACTCCATAAATAGTAAAGCCTATAGGGTAATTAATAGAAAAAGTTTAACTATAGAAGAGTTTGTGAATGTTGTCTTTGATGAAACAAATCTCACCTTAGATAGAAAATATTTAGTTGATAAAGAAATAGAAGAGATTTTTAGCAAGCTAAATTTAAACAAGGACAAAGAAAATCAACTCAACTCTAAAGATGATGCAATAATAGAAAACTTAAACACAAATAGTCAAACACCTGTAAACATACATGATCATGAACCTAACTTGACAGAACTTGAACTAGATGAACCACATCATAGTGACCTTCCGCAAGAATGGAGGTTTCATAAAGATCATCCCAAACAAGACATCCTAGAAGAACCTCCACAAAGAGTTATGACTAGAAGTCAACTTCAAAAGTTTCATGGAAATGTTGCGTTTCACTATTAGAACCAATAGAACCAAAGACTTTTGAAGAGGCTCAATATGATGAATCTTGGATTCTTTCCATGCAAGACGAACTAAACCAATTTGAAAGAAACAAAGTATGGAAACTAGTTCCCAAACCCAGAAACTGTTCAGTTATAGGTACAAAATGGGTGTTCAGAAACACAGTGGATGAACTTGGTAATGTAATTAGAAACAAAGCCAGATTAGTTGCACAAGGTTACAACCAAGAAGAAGGAATTGATTTCGATGAAACATTTGCACCAGTGGCTAGATTATAAGCAATTAGAATGCTATATGCATATGCATGTAACAAAAATTTTTTGTTATATCAAATGGATATCAAAAGTGCATTCTTAAATGGATACATAGAGGAGGAGGTCTATGTGGCTCAACCTCTTAGTTTTGAAGATGATGTACCAGATTATGTATTCAAACTTGACAAAGCTCTCTATGGGCTGAAACAGGCTCCTAAAGCTTGGTATGAGAGGCTTAGCAAATTTTTGCTGAAAAATGATTTCAGAAGAGGAAAAGTGGATACTACATTGTTTATAAAGAATCACAAACATGACATACTAATTGTACAAATTTATGTTGATGACATAATTTTTGGTGCTACTAATGAGTTTCTTTGGAAGAAATTTTCAAAATTAATGCAGAGTGAATTTGACATGAGCCTAATAGGGGAGCTCACATTCTTCCTTGGACTGCAAATTAAGCAAATGGATGAAGGAATTTTCATTAACCAATCAAAGTACATCAAAGATATGCTGAAAAAGTTTAAGATGGAAGAAATGAAAATCATAGGCACTCCTATGAACACCAACATCAAATTGGACAAAGATGAGAAAGGTAAAGAAGTTGATCTAAGATTGTACAGAGGTATGATTGGATCCCTTCTTTATTTAACTGCATCAAGACTTGACATTCACTTCAGTGTGTGCTTGTGTGCTAGATTTCAATCATGTCCAAAAGAGTCACACATGACTGTTGTAAAAAGGATTTTCAGATATCTTGTAGGCACAATTTCTATAGGACTATAGTATCCCAAAGGAGAAAACATAGATCTCATAGGATATAGTGACTCAGATTTTACAGGTAGTTGACTAGATAGAAAAAGCACTTCTGGAACCTGTCAATTTCTTGGTCATGCTTTAGTCTCCCGGTACAGTAGAAAACAATAATATGTTGCTTTATCCACTACTGAAGCTGAATATGTAGCAACAAGAAGTTGTGTTGCTTAAATCATATGGATGAAGCAACAATTAGAAGATAATGGAATTAAAGAAAGCTATATTCCAATTAGGTATGATAACACAGCCATAAATTTGTTAAAAAATCCAGTACAACACTCAAGGACAAAGAAGTTTGAGGGGACATCAAACTTGCAAAGGTTTTTCTAAGCACATGTGAAGCTTAAAGGATTGTAATTGGTCCATCTCTTACCTGATTAAAAGAGATAGATAGTGGAGTGAAGATCTCAAGAGAAAGCTTGAGAAGAGTGGACGTAGGCCATTTTGCAAAACCATTATAAATTATAGTGTTTGAATTTTCTCTTCCCTAATCTCTTGTGTTTGATTGCTTATGAATGTGTTTTGAGTTTATTGAATGATAAATATTAGTGTTTATTTGATTACATTGAGAATTTATTAAAGTAGATATCGAAATTAGCAAGCCTGAGCACCTAGCTAATTTTAGTGTCAACAATAGCGTGAACAGTAACTTTTTCACATTCTAAAAAAATTAGCTAGCTAATATTATTGTATTCTGTAATCTTAAGATAATCAACCTCTTACACATTGATCTGATTAGATAGAGTTCTAGAAGTATTTGGCCACCATTTTTTACAAGAGTTTAAAGCAAGAACTTGAAAATTTGATTGAAATGAAAAAGTGACCAATTCACCCTATCTTGGTCATTTATATTCGGGACAACAAACTCTATAGAAAATTGATCTCATGTCAACTCCTCAACCGATGACTCAATATATATTTTGTACCACACCTTTGCCTTCTTGCATCGGAGTGTGAAATCTAGCCATCTGAATTGCCCTACTATCCTCAGCCCCCAGCTCATCTATAATAATCTTCACGGCCTTGATGTACTCAAAAGGATCTTCTCCTTCTTTGTACTTAGGAGCATCCAACTTCAGGTAGTCTATCATCTTGGCCTTGCCTCTACTCCCTAAAGCTGCCCTAGGTGGTTAAGATGGAAGACCAACTGGTTTTACAGTGGGCTATGGTGGTGCTGGAGGTGGGGGTTTTTATGGTACTGTCCTTAAGTAACCATTATAGGATGGGTACATTACATATGGTAGGTAGGGTGGGTAGTATGGTGAATAAGGCATGTATGGAGGGTATGGTGGAAAGTTAAGGTTTCTTGAGGTGTCATTATAGGGATACCAAAAACCACTCCCATATCTGAAATCATGTGTTAGAGGTGCATACACGTAAGGTGATGCAACTCTCTTACCACTAGTGTATCCCTTCACTCCTCCTCCAATACCTATGTCCAGGTTTTCATCCCTTCTGTCTACATTCTAAGCTGGCAGATCCCTTGTGGACATTCCAAAAGGTTCTACCTATCCTTATTTACATTAGAAGACCTTCTTGAGTCTCTTGATGCATCTCTCTATGAGCTCTTGCTAGGTCTGCCCCTCGTTGTCGAAGTGTTAGCAAGAATCTCAAATCCCACATTCTCTGGGGGAACTCTTGATAATCGAGCCGATCCATATGATCCTCTCATATTAGCTTTTGTTAAGAAGGCAAACATATCATTAACATAACATTTAGTTCATGTGTCACCGCATGAACTCACATAATATTTCATGTAACCAACTATTCATATGCATAGTATGCACGTATCATACTCATGTTAATTAACTCTTGACTTGCTAATGGACATGTACTCATGGTGTTTGCCCTATGACATTCTATAAACATTTTTACCTTCATATCCTAGGTATGATCTTAAAAACCTCTAACTTTGGTACCAATATGCAACAACTTAATTTTTTGACCTACTACCGATGTTAGAATCCTAACCACCCAAAGGTAACCGAAACCCTAACAAGCCTAACATTATGTGAACTTACTTTTTTCCTTTCATTTATGTTGCATTTACATTTCATTTTACATACATTTTCCTTAATATGGAAAAGTCACTTGGTAAAGACGTGTAAACGAAAGCCTCATCTTTTTAGCGATGTCCTTGGTCTGGTCCTATTACCATCCCCATATAGCATAACACTAAAAACATGCATATTATCGTAAATACAAGTTGTTGTATGGATCTATTGGTACTATGATTTGGATTCGAATGATTCAGGACGAACCCCTTTTGTAAACCATTCAGTTTTCAAGTCATTTCCATTACTTAACCAGGTGATACAAAACCACCATCCTTCAATACCGAACTGTAACTTTAACCAAATGGTGACCTATTATCATCCTTTGGTTACTAAACCATAAGCTTAGTCGAATGATGTCTTGCCGACATCCTTCAACTATCGAGCTATTTTTCTTTGACTTGGTCAAATGATTTCTCAATAACATCCTTTAACAATCCTATTATACCTTTACCGAACCATAAAATGCCTCGGTAGCACCCTTTGGCTACCCATTATGGCTCGGTCAAAAGTTTAGTTTTCAATAATCTAACTACTATTCTGACTACCAAAAATTGGATTTTTCCTAGAAGGTCAAAAAATAGCTTCTAACATTTCTAGATTACCACAAGATGTTACACTCATATTTCAACATCAGAATGCATTCTAATATCTATTTCATTGACATATATCCTCAATAACATCATCAAAATACTTCAACATATCATATACACATTAAACATCACATTTTTCATATAAATTTTAGTTCATCATCAATTGTAACCTGCATTTTACAAATTCACTCCAAAACACCAATAAATGGTTGTTGATTCAACATGCAACAACATTTGTTTGGTTTTCCAACATCAAACTTCACATTTTCATTATCTTCAACTCAAACTAACATGCATTATCTCAAATCAATGAAATTGGGATTTAAACCTGAAACCTACAACTTTATAACATTTACTCATCTTTCACTTCATTTCATCATGCATTTAACTAAAATCAACTCACTAACCCAAAATAAGTTAGAAAGAGGCCAACTAACCTATTTTAAGAAGCGATCTGTGCAGGGGAAACTTGAAACCTTCAAGGTCCCTCCACTCTCCTTATATGCAAATTGCTTAGCCTTTTAATCTGCCACTCTCTAATAATGTTTCACTTCTACTGTGATTTCTACAATCATTTTACTATTTTTGTGCTTCCTTCTAATTTTTCCTTCACACGAAACCGCCGACACTCTTTTGCTTTAAGGGTAAGAGAGAGAGTTTTGAACTTCACAAACTCCATCTCACTATGTGTCATGACCTGATTTAGGGCCTAGGAGTTTAGGCACCTAAACTAGTGAGATTAACAAGAGATGGATTTATTAAGGTGAGAAATGGAATTAAGAAATGAAAATAAGGATACAAAATGAAAAGAAAAAAAAATATAGTGAAGTAAAAGAAGATGCACAATGAACTAAATGAGAGAATGAATAATTAATGTAGAAATGGTGATAAAATAGAAAATGGGAGAAAATAATTAAGAGGAAATAAAATAGTAGAGAAATGAAATGAAAAGAAAAGAAAAGTAAAAGTAAAAGTAAAAGAGAAAGGAAAAGAAGTAGTGCCTGATGAAATTGCGCCTGAGAAAACAACAAAGAAGTATGAGGTTGGAGAGGGAAGTAAGTGGAATACTGGCTTGAACGCCAACTCTGTATTGCAACAACTCCAACACACTAAGGCCAATATTTCCATATGGGATTTGATTATGGCGTCCATGTCATGACCTGATTTAGGGCCTAGGAGTTTAGGCACCTAAACTAGTGAGATTAACAAGGAATGGATTTATTAAGGTGAGAAATGGAATTTAGAAATGAAAACAAGGATACAAAATGAAAAGAGGAAATAGAGAGGTAAA
>CAOGCB010066688.1:0-12945 GCA_948266635.1 Cnidoscolus chayamansa
AAGATCATATCCTACACATGATCTCATATGGCTTCATCTATTTGGAAGCATAGACTATTACTTTTCTATCTTATCTCAGCACTTAGCTAAGCCATTTAATGAAGCATCACTATATATCCCTTGATCTCCACACTCTTTACAATCTACACAATATTTATAATCCACACCTCATTATCCATATAAGTTACACTTTTCACATAATTTACACATCCACACCATTCACATAATCTACATAGCCCACACCTGGTGTAGACAAAGTATACATTGGTGCTTGTGTCAAATTTTCCTTTAAATGATCAAAATTAACTTATCATTACTCATTTCACCCAAAAACAACATCTTTCCTCAATATCCTAATCAAAGGGATTACAATCATTGAAAATTACTTTAGAAATTTCCTGTAGTAACCTGTAAATCCAGGAAAACTACGTACTTCACTAACATTTTTAAGTGATTGTCAGCTTAGTACCACTTTAAATCTACTTGGATCGACACCAATACCCTTTGTAGATATGTTGTACCCCAAAATATATATATTCCGTTCAAAAATTACACTTTAACAATTTTTCATACAGTTACTTTGTCACATCTACTATGACATGTCTCCCACAGAATGACTAATGATTTCCCACTTCTCTACAGGAAAACCACTAATCACTCTGTAAGGGATATGTTTGGATCATAACTCATTAAAAACCTGTATAAATTTTTCACATTTCTTTTCTCAATAAATATTCACAACATTCATTCGAATAAAAGTTCTTTTCATCAATCAAATTAAAAATATTTTTACAATACAAGCATCAGAGTTAAAAATACACGCAGCATAGTTATGTTATATTACATTACTGCCTCAACGGAATGTGATAGTTACAAAAGTAATATACATATTACAATAAATTTGGGATAAACTACACTTTACAACTTATCTACCTCTGAACCAACTTTGTCAAGCAAGTCCTCTATTCTCCTTGCTTACTTTTGCTGCTTTGACCTGCGTTTATATCAGGGATAAACGTTGAGTATAAAACTCAGTAAGTTATACACATACTCATAAAGCATACATCATATCAATTAACTCATACATATCCACAATTAATGTGTCCTTATCAAACATCATCTTAAATCATTAACACAGTCCATACAATTGTTATCTTTTATCATTCCATGCCAATTACAATCTTAATGAATTAACAATGCAGTGTCATAAACCATGATGTGAATGTTTTTCATGCTATGCATTCTCCATTCTTCTTTCCTTCCATAATCATATTTCATCTTCCAATGGTATACCATACACATTTTTTTTTCAATATCATTTACACAATTTTCTTTTATCACATATGGGTCACCACTACATCTTCATGGTTCTTCCCATTTTTCTTTTATATTATGGGTCACCTCTTCCTCTTCATGGTTCTTCCCATTTTGTTTTTATATTATGGGTCACCTCTTCCTCTTCATGGTTCTTCCCGTTTTGTTTCTATATTACGGGTCACCTCTTCCTCTTCATGGTTCTTCCCGTTTATGCATGATATGCTGTATGAATTCATGTATGCATTAGGACTTCTCATAAGTCCACAATCATAAACATAAGCTTTTTCTTACTATCATTCTCATTTCATCAACTCACAATCATATTCACATTTCTTTTCTATCACAACATATCAATCATTTCGAATGCAAATACTCAATCAATATAGACATAACTCAATATTCTCAAACAATTCGTCAAACATCATTCTCATTCACATTACAAATTCACCATCAAAAATATCACAAGCATACATACATTTCATAAAATGTCATCATGCATATAATAGCATGATGATCTCATAAGTTATAACATAACAATTAACAATTAACAATTATACAATCATATAGTCATCGTGCACAATGTTACACAATGACCCTATAACTTACCTTCCCTTGCTTTCCCTTTGTCGGCTCTATCCCGAACTTCAAGAATAATTTCACTCCGAGCACCTATTCACATTATAATATTTCATCAATATTCATTCGTACTTGTTCATTAAAAAGTATTGATAAATACTATAAACAAAAGTCTACCCATATCCTCTCAAAACTTGTTTTAAATCTTATCTTTTCCCAACAGTTCTCTTTGCTAGAAGCAAGTCGCGCTCGTGAACCTACATGTCATGCTCGCGAATGCCTCTTCAAAGTTTATGTCTCTCAAAAAGCCTAATTTGCGCTCGCGAAATCTCAAGTCGCTCTTGCGACTTTGACAGAAAAGTTTATGTCTGAAATCAGGCCCTTTTCGCGCCCGCGAGTTTCCCATGTCGCCCCCGCGACTTTGAAAAAAATAAGTTTCTGTCTGATTTTAGACCATTTCGTGCTCGTGACTTCTAATGTCGCGCTCACGACTTCGTTCCAAAAGCTATTGTCTGATTTTGGTCCACTTTCGCGCTCGTGACTTTTAAGAAAGCCTTGGTCGCGACTTCATTCCCAGAGGTAAAAACCTTATTTCTTTCAACTCTAAATGTTCTAAAACTTTGTACAACTCCTACTCACTTAACATTCAAGCTTCCGTTTAAATTCCAGTTCATGTCAAGTGCACCTAAGGCACTTTCTACTTAGCTAACTTTTAATAGCCGATAAAGTACCTCTAGTTCTAAACTCTTATTATTTCAGTCTATTTCACCTATCTCTTCTAGTCATTTTGATCTAAAATTTTTAACTGAAGTTCTACACCATATTAACTAAAGCTCACTTAAAATCTCATGCCATTTGGAATCCATTTGAATACAAAATTCCCATTTTCAATTCTGCAGATTTCCTGCAGAATCACAATACTTAACTCACTTATCTAATCTCTTTCGCCAACAAAGTTCGATTTCAGATAAAGTTCAAAACATAAAACTTTTAGCTAACATCCTAAACTAGCTTCATACAAATTTTCATAATTTTATCTCTTCATTAAGGCCTTCAAATCATTTATAACATTTACTGCCCTGTACTGGAATTTCAGTATTTGACAGTTTGACCTTTATATGTTCTTCCTACTTTTTCATACATCAAATGATCTAATTTCATAAAATAGTGTTCTAGACATTTGTAGCTAACATTCTAAGATTTCTACCGGTATATCATTTATAAGTTTTGGATGTCATTTAGTCTTCCAGGACAGTGACACAAGATTATTGTTCACGCAGCCCTAATTTCCAGATTTCATTCCTTAAACTCTTTTTTTACTTCTTTGATCTTTAATACTTTGATTCAAAGCTAAAAACTATGTTTTAATCTATATAACTAGTTATTAAAGTCTAGGTTAAATTAACCTTAACCTACGATTCCCTTATCAAAACTATCCATAAAATACTTTAATTGTACAAGAACATGTAAACTAACCTTTTTAATGACTTCTCTTCCTTCTCTTCTTCTTCTTCTTCTTCTTCTTTCTCTTCTTCCTTTTCTCTTTCCTTTCCTCCTCTCCCATGCTCTCTTTCTCTCTTTGTCTACTGGTTTCCTTTTTGCTTTTAATTAGAGAAGCTTATCTCTTTTATTTGTTAAATGCCAACTTTTGTTGACTTTTCTACCCTTCTTTCTCTTTTCATTTTTATTCTTTATTTTTATTTTACTTTATTTTCATTTTCTATTTCATTTCTTTTATCCTTTCTTTCTACTTCTATTTATATTTTCATATTCATATTTCTTAATTTCATTTCTTACCTCATTTACTAATTTCCTTGCTAATTTCATCATTTTAGGTACCTAATCTTCTAGGCCCTAAATTCCGTTCGTGGCATACTTTAAACTTAATTCCTGTAAAACCAACCTTAAATGTTGATCTTGCACCTCACTATTCAATGACTATACTAAAATATCATTGATAAATACTATAACAATTTGGTCCAAATACTCATTGTACACAGTATTTATCAATGCCATGGAAGTGGTAGGTGCATTTGTCAACCCAAACGGCATTACCAAGAATTCATGATGCCCATATCTCATTCGGAATGCAGTTTTAAGAATACTACTATCTTTCATTCGGATTTATTGATAGTCCAATCTCAATTCAATCTTTGAAAAACATAGTAGTATTCTTCAATTGATCATAAAGATCATCCTTCCTTAGCAAAAGATGTCTGTTTTTCATTGTCATTTCATTCAATTGCCTATAATCAATGTACATTTGCATTACACTATCTTTTTTTTTTTCACAAACCATTTTGTTACATCCCTTGAGAAACATTGGGTCTTATGTATCTCTTATCAAACAATTCCTGCAACTGAGTTTTTAAATTTTCTCAATTTTTTTTTGTAAGAACCATTTCATCAAGAACAATAAAAATAAACTCCATACCAAACATTAACTCAAACTCAAACTCCACTCTTTTAACTGAAGATAATTCTGGAATTTTATAAAAAAATCATCTAAATATTTAGATATTACAAAAATTTCATGGAGTTCAAAAGTCTCCACTTTAGCATTTACCACATAAGCTAAATAAGTTGTACACACTTGTGCCTTTAACTTTCCAGTTATACACCTTTATAACATTAGCTTTCTAGTTGTTACAACTAATATAAGAGAGAATACTGCTAATTATTTACATTCATGTATCATAATTCCATCATATTCTGAGTTTCTAAACTTCATTTTCTTTCCTTTACAATCTATTATCATATGATATTGCAACAGTCAATCCATTCTTAGGATAATTTCATATTCTTTTAAGGATAATTCCATCATAATTGATGAAAATATAATCTCAAACAAGTTCAAAGGAAAATTTTCTATACAAACAATTCACCCTCATTTCATGTCCTAAGGGTTGTATAGTCCCTTTCAACATCCATATGTCCTCATTTCCAACCCGTTTATTTAATTACTCCCACATTTATATACAAATGGGAAAAATTAGGGTCAAATAAAATCAATGCCATTTAGTTAAACAATAATATTTTACCTATCACCACATCTGTTGTTGGCAAGTCCTCTGCTCGCCTCATTGTATAGACTCTAGCCGGAGTCTCTCTAGTAGAGTTTTGAGTAACTGAGATCTAACTTCCATCTCGTCTGATCTACTCTGATTTACCCCTACCTTTGCCCCGATTACCAAAATATGAAGTTGTTTTACTCATTTGTGTTCTATACTCTCTATTCTGAACTGCAGTATGCAGTGGCATTTCCCCTCAAGTAGGACAGTCAATAGCAGTATGTCTTGTTCCACCACATCTATAACAGACTACCCCAAATATTTGACCACAAGGTCCCGCATGAACTCTATTACATGTAGGACAAACTCTCCTGCCCTGTTCACTTCCCAACTGAGGTCTAGGCACTGGTGGCCTAAAACTGATCCGTCTTGGTGCAAATAATCCTCTAAATCTTCCCCTTGATGAAAACCTAGAGGAAGAACTCTCTCCTTTAGCCCATTTCCGAGCTTGTTTAGCCCGGTTCTCTTCTTCCTCATTCAAAGTACGCTCCTGATTGAGCACATTAGCTATCAAAGAGGAAAATTCTTCATAGTTAAACCCTTGCACCAACATTCGAATCCTGGGTTTTAACCCTTGTTCAAATCTTTTACATCTGTCTCGACCAGTCATTGCCAAATTCCCTGCATAGTATGCCAATCTGGTAAATTCTCTCTCATACTCTGCTACAGATTTGTCGCCCTGTTTTAAACTTAAGAACTCCTGCAATTTCTGATTTGTATAAGCAGTTGGGATGCACTTTTGATGGAACTCTCTCTGAAAATCTTCCCATGATAACACTGGTGGCTCAACAAGACCATGAGGTACGGTCTTCCACCATTCATAAGCGTCATCTTGTAATAAGGAGATTGTACACTCCACTTTCATAGCATCAGTGCTTTCCAGCTTTCTTAACACTCTTGTGGTTCTCTCCAACCACATTTCTGCCACGTAGGGATCTGTGGTCCTTGTAAAATCCACTGCTCCATAAGCTTTGAGCTTATCAAAGTCTTTCCTCAACTGAGCTGCCAAAGGAACTTGAGGAAAATTCTGATTCTGAACTTTTAGCAGCATCGACAAATTAGCTACCTAAGTAGCTATCGGTTTACAGATGAAGCTGCTAGCATCTCCTCCATCGGAGTCCCCTCAACTTGTTCTCTCTGTACTGGGTTAACTCCTCCTTCCACCCTCTCTCCAAATTCAGACATACCTTCTGCCTGAGGGTTATTATTTCCGTCTCCTTCCTCCCCAATGACAAGAGCTTTGTCTGTCATTTTTTCACTCTATTAATATGTTTCATCTCCTGACAAAACATAAATATCACAATTAATTTCAGAGGTAGTACATATATCCCAAGTTAGGTAACTTATCTCTAGAGGCAGTATATGTAGTTATCACACAATGTTCACTTTTAAATCTTATGAGTATAGAAACAATGCTCAATAGCTCTGATACCACTTAAATATCTCACATCTACCCATATGACATGCCTCCCACAGAATGACTAATGATTTCTCACTTCCTCTACAGAAACCATTACTCATCCTGTAAGGGATAAGTTTAAATCATCACCTTATAAAATCCTGTAGAAATTTTTCGCATTTCTTTTCTCAATAGATATTCTCACTATTCAAAATATCATCATATTTTAAAACCATAACATCTACATCATTTAAATAAAAGTTCTTTTCATAAAACAATTCAAAACATTATTGCAAAACCATTATCAGAGTTTTCATATTAACATTCATGCAGCATAAGTATATTATTATTATTATTATTACAATACTACCTCTTTCCTATAGTGATAGTTACAAAATACAACTGTATATATATATTACAAATATCTTGGGATATATATTTATTTACAACTAAATACCTCTACAACTTTACAATTAAGTTCCTTGATCTCCTTGCTTTCATTTACTGCTTTCACCTGCATTTATAACAGGGATAAACGCTGAGAATAATTCTCAGTAAGCTATACATATGCCACATAAAGCAATCATAATATCAAAATAAGGCTTGCACATAGATAAACAATGATTACATTTTCCAAGTCATCATATATCACAATTTCAATCATTATAATAACTTTCTCTTATCATCATCACACATTATAATCTCAATTGCAATATATAATGTCTCAATGTATGATATGGATGCATTTCATGTTATGCACCCATGGTTAGGTTCCTTCCGGTATCACCTACTATCCCATTCTCTTTTCATATGATTGGGTTCCTTCCGGTATCACCCATCATTTCTTTTCTTTTCTTATGGTTGGGTCCATTCCGGTATCACCCACCATTTCTTTTCTTTTTCTTTTCTTGGCTAGGTTCCTTCTCGGTATCACCTACTATTTCTTTTTCTTTTCATGGTCGGATTCCTTCTCGGTATCACCCGCCATCCCCATGATGAAAATGTCATGTAAGATATGCTTTATGTATTCCATGACATCATATACATTTATCATTTCTCATATCTCAATATGTCATGTACATACACTATTTTTTACTATTATACTCAATGTCCAAAAATCTTAACAAACACCTCAACCATAAATTCAATCCACATTACACATCACAATCCAACACACAATTGTTCCACAATCATTCAATTTAATCTCAATTCACAATCACAAACCAATCACATCAATCTCATATTCATATTCACATTTCAATAACCACATATCAATCACATATAATTTAATGCTTAATCAATTCAATCACAAATCAACCTCATATATAATTCATCAACCATAAATTCTTAATCACACGACACACTCACAATCATACTCACAATCACATGATCATTTAAAATATATTACTCCTTTTTCCTGCATAGAAAACACTTCCATATCAAATACTGCTGGTGGCTCCCAAACTACATTTCAGTTGTTGCTCACCAAGTTTTCAAACAATAATAATTTAAGAAATATTAACTATCTCAAACACTTAAATATTCAGCACATTATCACCATGTACACTTTTGAACGATGATTCTATAACTTACCTTCAATAGCTTTCCCTTTTTCAATCCTCTCTGATTCCACAGTAATTGACTCGTTCCGCGATAATTGGCTCACTCTGATGACCTATTCACATTACATTCTCATATCAATATTCATAGTATTTCTCATTTAAAAGTATTAATTCCTACTATGAACACAAGTTTATACCAGGTTCTCCAAAACATGTTCTAAGTCTTATTTTTTTCTCACATTTCTCTTTGACAGAAGCAAGTCACGCTCGCGAATGTTTCTCCAAAGTTACTGTCTCGCGAAAGGCCTAATTCGCGCTTGCGAAAACTAAAGTCGCGCTTGCGACTTTGCAAGCAAAGTTTCTGTCTGATTTTTGGGCCATTTCGCGCTCGCGACTTTCCTTGTCGCACTCGAGACTTTGTTCCATAAGCTACTGTCTAAGCTTGGTCCAATGTCGCGCCTGCGAAGCCTAGTCGCGACTTTAATTCTGAAAGGCAGAAACCTCATTTTTACCATTATAAATGCTCTAAAACTTGGTATAATTCATAAACACTTACCTTTCAAGGTTCTCCTAAAGTTTTGGCTCATATCAAACTCATTTGAGCCATTTTCCACCATCTTAAAGTCTATACCTGATTTTCTCTCTCTCTTTACTAACACTATGTATTTCTAATTCATTTCTCCACCAATTCAATTCATTTTAGTCTCAAAATTTAACTAAGGTTCCATACTATATAAACAAAGGTCCTCTCAAAACCTCAAGTCATTTGGACTCTATTTGAGTACCAAACTAACCATTCTCATATCTGCATAATTTCTGCAGAATTACAATACACATCTCACTTCTCTACCCTTTTGTCTAGTTTAGGTTCTGTTTTGACCAAAGCTCAAAACATAAAATATTTAGCTAACTTCCTAAACTAGCTTCACATTTCATAATTTATCTCTTCATTAAGGTCTCCAAACCATTTCAAACATTAACTGCTCTGTATTAAAATTTTAGAATCGGGCAGTTTTAATCTTTGTCTGTTCTTTCTACTTTTTCATGCATCAAATGATTTAATTTCTCAAAATGATGTGCTAAAAATTTATAGCTAACATTCTAAGCTTTCTATTGGTATATCATTTATACTATTTGGAATTCATTTGATTTACCAGAACCTTTGCACGATTTTACTGTTCAAGTTACCCTAGGTTTCAGATTTCAACTCTTTAACCATTTGCTCACTTCTTTAGTATTTTCTACTTTGATTCAAGTCCAAAATCCATGTTTTAATCTTCTTAACTTGTTTTCCAAATTCTAGGTTGAATCTAACTTTAACCCTAATATCTTTTTTTTTCACCAAATCTATATATATACTACTTTAAAGTTACAAGTTTAAGTAAAAAACTAACCTTTTTCTATGAAATCTTCTTTTCTTTCCTCTTTTTCTTCTTTTTCCTTCCTTCTCTTTTCTTTTTCTCCTTCTCTTCTCCTTTCTCCCGTCTGCTCTCTTTTGCTTTTGCCTTTTGATTTTTCCTTAAGTCCCCTTTAGTTTTATGTAGGTAGCCACCTTATTTGACTTTTCTTTTCTCTTTTTCTTTCTCCTTTTTTTTTAATTTAATTTCTATTTTTCTTTTCTTTTATAATTTATTTTATAATTTCATTTATTTTCTTTTTCCCTTTTTATCTCCCCATTTTCATTATTTAATTTCTCTTCTTTTCTTTTCTTTTCTCATTTTTTTGCATTTCTCAACTTATGTTCTTGTCTTTTCTTTTCATTTCATTTCCTTTTCTATTTTTCACTTGTTTTATATTATTTCTCTATGTTTCCTCTCCTTTTCAATTTGCACATTTCTTTCTTCATTTATACATTTCTTTTATCACAACTTTATTTTAGGCACCTAATCTTCTATGCCCTAAAATCCGTTCATGACAATCTAATTCTGGGCAAATATCATGAGTGCGAAGGTAGCATTCGCGACCACGACCACGACTTTATGTTAATACGTTTCTATTTATATTTGTGGACCATCGCGAGCGCGAATGTAAAATTCACGAACGCAATTTCATGTTTGTTGTTTTCAATGTTATTTGGTAAATGCCATCAAAACCTTCCATTCTTTAGTTCTTTAAATGGATTATTTATATGTTTATTAGATTATATTTCATGCTTTTTGAGTTTGAGATTTTTTGAATATGTTATGAGGATTGGAACTTTGTTTGGAAAATGAATTTATCTTAAAAGTTAAGCATACCATTTGGAAGGCATTTGCCAAAAATTTTAAGTCTTTAGTTAATTATCTAGATAATATTTTGATATGGAAATTTTGCATCCTAACTTGAAAATGAAAATAGAAAGGAAATGTAAATTTAAGCCATAATACATGTGTTTTTCAAGTCGATAAAGGATGAAGGTATTACGAGAGAAAAATCGAGTTAAGTGAAATAACGGAAAACAGTTATGAAAAAAAGTGAAAAGTGGTATGGAGCATTAAAATGCAATCACTTTTAAGGTTTCTCTATGTTAACAACAAAGAAATCATAAAACTGCAATACTATGAGGTAACACAAGAGATGAAAAAGGTGAGAAAGTGGTATGAAGCATAAAATGCAACCACTATTGAGTAGAAATAGGTTACCTAAAAATGCCTTGAGATGAGAAACAATACATGTGTACTAATAATGTCCTAAGTACTTTTCTATTTTCCATTTAAAAAAAAGGGGAAATTTGTTCATTTCATGTCTAAGTTGGTTAGTTCTTCAACTTTAGATTTTGTTTGCTAAAGTTCTTCCACATGGTATGTTTTACTTGATAACTTAGGTTCATTCTCAATGTAGTTTTGATATTGATAACATGTTTCAAATAATTCAAATGGGAAAGGTAAGATATAATCTGTAAAACATAATCCACAAAACATTACTGCATCTATCAACATTATTTTGCTTAGGGACAAGCAAAAACTTAAGTGTGGGGGAATTGATGGCTTTGCCAATGTAGCAAATTTGTTTATGTTATTTTGTGTGATTATGTGTATTTTTGTTATGTTTTATATTTTTCTTGTAGTTTTGGATTAGAAAAATTGCAGGTATTATCTCAGGATTTAGAATTGGAAAATCCTAACAAAAAGAGGATTGAAAAGGCCAAAATTGGGGCTGAGTATTCAAGAGCAGGGGAGAGTCGCGATCGCGATTCTAGAAGTTCATGGGCTCGATGCATGCATGAAAAGAGATAGTAACTTTGGTGATCAAGTCGCGAGCGCGACTTCTATTTGCACGATCATGACACGACATTCAGAAGGGGCAGAACTAAAAGCTGATCGAAGAGACATGTTGGTTCAACAAATCTATTTGGTGGCAGTTGATGAAAATCGGTAAAAACCACCCCAACTTGTTGACCAACTGCATCTTAAACTTCCCACATTAGTTCTCTATAAATATCCATCTAAGGAAGTAAGAAAGGGGGAGATTGATGACAGTAGAAACTAAGCAATACCATTTTCTAGAATAGGCGAGAACCATTCTTGTCATCAACTCAAGCAACAAGTCAGAAGATTCCTTAAGGTGTGACGCCCTTCAAGAGGCAGAAGTGTGATTGTTTCTAATCTTCTTCTTGTTCTTTAAGATCTTTTGTTTGTTGTATTTCTTCTTCTCTAATCAAACCAAGCATTATATGGATGTGGATTTTATGGAATGAAATTTTCTTAAAGTTATGTTATTGACTCTTGAAATTAATTATTAATGGAAAGGTTTGTTCTCAGAAGGAAATTAAACCTTCTATATCAATAAGATAACATTTGTTTTAGGCATGATAATGTTTGAAATAAAGTGCATGAAATATCTCTAACTTAGTTTGACAAGAATTAAGACTAACTTGTTGTACTAATCAAAAGACAAGGTTTTAGATTGATATCTTGTTGAAATAAGGAATTAAATACATTTAGAGATAGATGTAGTATATGACTTTGACTCATACCGAGAGGTTGGTTAAAATTATTTGAATTCATTTAAGAAAGTTGAATTCCTAAAACCCGAGTTGTGATTAGGGGAAAGAATTTGAAAGCATGATCAAATCTTTAATTGAGTTGTTGTATCTTTGAAAATAAGTTAGGTTAATAGTTATTGTTAAAAATTTCTTATTAGGGTTAGACAATTAATCACGAAATTATCGTATTATTACAAACACGACATGAAAATAAGTAATAGGTGGACCTAACCCGTTTCTCGTGGGAACAAATTTATTATTACTACGTTGCAATCCGTATACTTACAGGTAAAAATAAGGCAACACTACTCATTTTGAAAAACTATGATGAGAAACTTCATTCAATCTATGAATATTGATCATGGAGAATAATTAAGGATGGCCCTTATATTCTTATGAAAACTGAAATAGGAAAAGCTTATGTTTTGAAGTTGATGATAATGATTGGAAGAAATATTAATAAATGCTAAAGTTATAAATATTATGCATTGTGCTCTAGATTTGAATGAATATAATAAAGTTTCTAGTTATGAAACAGCAAAAGAAATCTAGGACAAACTTGAACTATGCATGAAGGAACAAATCAAGTCAAGGAGTCCAAAGCAAACATCTTACTAAGAGATATGAACTCTTTAAGATGAAACTAGGAGAAGCCATTAGTGACATGAAGCAACTTCCCCTACATAGAAAGAACAAAAAAAAAGTTATATGCGATGAATGCAATAGGCTAGGGCACATAAGGTCTAACTATCCAAGATTATAGAAGAAAGGAGCAAATAAGATAAGGGAAAAAGAGTTATGGGTGCAGTTTGGATTGCTTAAGACTCAAGCACCACAAAAGATCAAAAGAAAGATACAGAAGTCTGTGGAATGGCACTTGCAAAAGAATTTCCTAAATCATCAATTAGAAGTGAGCATGAGATAATTGAATATGATCCTCCCAATGCAGAAGAATTAGAACTAGCTTTTGCCAAAGTGTATAATGAAGACAAAAATTACAAGAAGAAATGCACTCTTCTACAGCTAGAAAATGAAGCATTGAAAACTGAAATTAGC
>CAOGCB010066774.1:0-13483 GCA_948266635.1 Cnidoscolus chayamansa
TTTTTTAAGAGAATTTAAATACTTTTTATGTCAATTATGAAAATTGCAAAAACCCATCAATAATCATGCACATATTTCAATTGGGTTATGAGCAGAATTCATGGATTATGGTCCAGCACTAAGATTAACGGCGGAAATGAAGGACCTATTCAAGCCAACCTGTAAAAGATTTGACGTTTCCATTTGATGGATGACCAATTCAAAAATATCTGTTCTGGAACTCACTCCCTTCTAATGCAGAACCTCTGATGAACGATGGAAAATTTTAAAAACCTCATGTCAGCTTTTTTTCTCTTTTTACAGCCTCACGTTGCTCTGCCTGTGGGCTCAAATCCCACCATCCTCTTTTTATGTCTCTCACCCAACTCAACCAATGAGTTCTCTTCAAAACAACAATTCTTCCAATACCAAAAGCCTATATTTCAGATTAAAGAAAGCATGTGATGTGAGTAATCAAAACCAGAAATGGGTTAGCCACTGGGTTTCTCAAACAGCTTCTGTTTTCTCATATATTAATAACACAACTCCATATACTATGTTATAATGGATATGAGATAAAATATAATAGAATAAATATAAATTAATTTAATAAAAAATATAATATATATAATTAATTTAATGAACGGATGAGTCTCGTCTTACACTATTTTTTTTGTATGGTAAGATTAACCCATCTGTCGGTGTCTCCACGTCAGACATGAAATCCTAGCCAATGATACTGCAGACTTCGCTGTCTCGCACTTTTGTCATACACTTGACACGTGGTTCCCTACTCTTCATCTGCTTATTTTTTTTATGCAGTGGATCCCAAAACTGACCCATCGGTTACCTCATTTTTTAGAACGTTCCAATTAATTATTGCCACGTCATACAATTGATCTAATATTTTTATCATTTCGGGTTTTAACTGAAAATTAAAATTCTAATTAATTCGGTTTAATAATTAACGGTTTAAATAATTAACATTTTTTAAAAATATATAAAATATTTAATATATTTTAAAAATATAAAAATTAATTTCATTAAAGAACTACATTTGAGAAAAGGAACCACCTTTCAAATCAAAGACAAGAGGAGAAAACAAGAGAGAAAAAAAAAATCCAAGTGGGAATTCAGATTTTAATAAATAAAATTCCAATGGAGAAATGGGTCCTTAGTTCTTTAACTACTCAACTGTTTGGACTTTAAAGATTAAATCTTTTAAAAAATTTAGATATTTCATAATAATTCAATTTTTGTCAACAAATAAGAAAAAAAAGCAAGGAAGTGTATAAAGAAATGCATCTAGAAAAATGGATTATGGAGACAAATGGGCCATGGGGAAGCGGTTTTGGAAAGGAACAATGAAACCATAGGAAGGTGAAGTGGTAATCTAATGTAATGATGCCTTCCCAGTGATGCATAGGCACGTGCTTAAGCAAATTCTTTTGCCCCTGCATATACGAAGCTGTGGAAGTATGATCCTCCTCACCTCGATTCATTGTGTATATAAAGGTCTCATGTTTCTCCCTTCTCTTCATCCTCATCTGTGAACTGAACTGATTTCTTTGCTTTCTTGCTTTTGTTCAAGATCTGCGTTCATCTGTTTCCTGTGAGTGCTGTTTCAAGGTAAAATGCCTTTCTTCTTATTCTCTACTAAATCTTGTTTCATTGTTGTAGTTTGGCAAGAAATTAGCTGGTATTAATGGCATTGCATTAGGTGTTTTACTCTCGAGGAGATTCTTGTACGTACCCAACGATTAGATTTGTGCATTAAAAATAACGAGCTTGTTGGCTGGCTAGGCAAGCAGAAAATGAAAAAAAAATGCTGGCTTTATCCGTTCATTCCCATGACTTGGACCCACTTATGCGTGCAACTTCAGTGTCCCTACACAACACCTACCACCACCAGCACCTCCGACTGTACCATTTCCCGGTTTCCATTTTGCTTGAAAGATACTTTCTTTGATGGGTTTTGAGCTTGATCTTCAAGTCCCGTGTGCACATTTCACATATGGCACTGCTTAACTTTATTAATTGTTTTTAAGTATAGTTTCCTAGTAGAATACACTAGAAGCCTTGTACATTACCATAATACCCCTTACCCTGCAAGTCTGTCTTGTTAAAATCCTAATCTTTATTAAAGATATTAGGAGACAATGACAAAATGATTAAAGAATTTACTGTGTGCCCGGCATATTTATTTCCCTTTTATTTTTTTTTGTTTTTTTTAATTCGAGGTTGTTGCATTGTACTTTTTTATTTTCCCCTTCTTCTTGCCTTTTTTCTCTATAAATTTTCACCAAATCTAGTCTTTCAATCACCACACTTCATTGTGTTTCCCTTCTCTATTCTCCTTTTTTGCGTTTGGTTAGTTCATTCTCTTTCTTTTATTTTGTTTCCTCTTTGCTTATTATTTTCTCCAATGGTTTTGGGTTCTTGAGAGATCTGCTTTATATAGTTTGCTTGTTTACAAGCCTACATGGCCTTGGAGATCAGTTTAGAGTTGTAATTGTTTCCCTTGATCATGCTGTCTTACTCTTTGCTGCTTATACAATAACCTGCTCAGGCTGCTACAGGGAAAATTCTGCAGATCATGGCACTAATAGTGTTCAAGATTTAGATTAATATGTACTAATCAGTTTGATCTCTGGTGTAAAGTTTATATCATGAAGAAACTCAACTTGGAACTTGATGATGCTTTTTCTTGGCATCTATGTTGTTCTCACAAGGGAAACTTTTGAACTTAAATGGTGGAGAAGTTCATTTCTAAATTTTCTTTCTTGTCAAAATTTCTCATCTATTTTCAGGGTCAAAATATTTAACTTTTCCACGAAGAATTTTCTGGCTACCTTCTTTTGATGATTCCTGCACATGTGTTTCTTGGAGAGTTGTTTCTCTGCCCTGCTTTCTTCTTGTTGCAAGGAAGTCTTCCTTTTGGTCAATGGAAAAACAGTTGTTCCTTCTTTGATCAACCCATTTTTTTAATCGGAAAAAAGATACGTTTTTTCTGCTGTATTCCACAGGTTCTTTTTAGAAATAACCCATTATTCATATTGGACCTTTATATCTGCTAATTGCACAAGGTTCTGATTCTGGTTCTGTTAAGAGTTAAGACACTTAATTGTTTACGGGGGCAGTGATCAATAGATCTTTAACAATTCTGTGATGCATTATTTAAGACAAAAATGGCTTAGTCAATAATACACTCAAATCTCTAATCCAGTATAAAATGAAAGTGGTTGGTGAGGTGGCTGGTGTGGAAATTTTTACTCTTCTAGAATCACTGAGTTTGTTGGGTTTTGACTTATGGTGATTATCCAAATTCTTACATCCTGGTATTTCCAGGTTGTTTTTCTGCGGTTGTTGCTTACATTTGTTTCTGTTTCATCGGAACTTTTTCAGTGGTTTTCTGATAAGGAGCTATGGCTGAACGTGTTATCACTCGCGTTCACAGCATCCGTGAACGTTTGGATGAGACGCTTTCTGCTCACCGCAATGAAATTGTGGCGTTACTCTCAAGGTAATCCATTGAAGATCCTTCACACTCAAAGTCGTCTGTACTGTGTAAAAAGAGTAACTTGCATGGCTGTTTATGAAGATCTTGTTAAGATATTTTTGAAAAAATAAGCATGGTTTTTAAGGATATTGATATACGTAGAATTATTGCTTATGATAGGACTGTTTGTATGGCAGGATTGAGGGCAAGGGAAAAGGAATTCTTCAGCACCACCAGATCATTGCTGAGTTTGAAGCAATCCCTGAAGAGAACAGAAAGAAACTACTGGATGGTGCGTTTGGGGAAGTTTTGAGATCTACACAGGTAATCTTGAACATGCTCGTATCTGGTTTTCAGGTGATCTATGTGGTAAGACTTGAGGATTTTTCTTATGTGTTTTTGTTGATTCTATAATTTTAGGAAGCAATTGTCTTGCCTCCCTGGGTTGCTCTTGCTGTGCGCCCAAGGCCGGGTGTCTGGGAGTACATAAGAGTGAATGTCCACGCACTAGTTGTTGAGGAGCTGCGTGTTGCTGAGTATCTGCACTTCAAGGAGGAACTTGTTGATGGAAGGTAACTTTGGAGATGGATTGGAGGCTGTATTTCTTTACTCCTAATTCAGCAAATTCTTCACTATGCTTTTCCTCAATTCTTTTGGTTAGTATATTATTGTACTAATAGTTTGATCTCATGCAGCATCAATGGCAACTTTGTGCTAGAGTTGGACTTTGAACCATTCAATGCATCTTTCCCTCGCCCGACTCTTTCGAAGTACATTGGTAATGGTGTGGAGTTCCTTAATCGCCACCTTTCTGCAAAATTGTTCCATGACAAGGAGAGCTTGCACCCTCTGCTTGAATTTCTTAAAGTCCACTGCCACAAGGGAAAGGTATGCTCTGATAAACACAACCCATTTTCCGCATTTTGGTTGAATTGTCGTTAGGACGACTCCTGGACACAACCTGTGATTTTTGGGATATACATGATTTTTGCATGAGTTAGAAGCTCAAATTGTCAGGATCTTACACTACTTGCATAGATCCTGATATTGTTAAGGTTGATCTGGTAAAAATTTGTTAAAAGCTAAGTAGTTTCTTCATGTTGTTAAAAAAATGTCATATCTTACCGTATGATTTATGTGTTCTTGTACAGAACATGATGCTGAATGACAGAATCCATAACTTGGATTCCTTACAATATGTTCTGAGGAAGGCAGAGGAGTATCTCACTTCATTGTCACCTGATACTCCCTACTCTGAGTTCGAGCACAGGTTCCAGGAAATTGGCCTGGAGAGAGGCTGGGGCGATACTGCTGAGCGTGTTCTAGAGATGATCCGGCTTCTTTTGGATCTTCTTGAAGCACCAGACCCCTGCACTCTTGAAACATTCTTGGGGAGAATCCCAATGGTCTTCAATGTGGTGATTATGTCTCCTCATGGATACTTTGCCCAGGACAACGTTTTGGGTTATCCTGACACTGGAGGCCAGGTTAGTTCACAATGGTATCCTGACACCTTTCTTTTTAGGATTCTTGATTGAAGCTTTGAACTGATTGTTTTGCATACTTCTTTCAACCAGGTTGTTTATATCTTGGATCAAGTCCGCGCCTTGGAAACAGAAATGCTTCAACGTATAAAGCAACAAGGACTTGATATCACCCCACGCATTCTCATTGTAAGTTTATTTATTTGTGTGTAGTAGCCTTCATGGTTTATTATATATTGTTCTTTGATCTTGTCATACTAACTTCCGTTTGTGTGCAGATCACTCGACTTCTTCCCGATGCAGTAGGAACCACTTGCGGTCAACGACTGGAGAAAGTATTCGGAACAGAGCATTCAGATATCCTTCGTGTTCCCTTCAGAACCGAGAAGGGAATTGTTCGTAAATGGATCTCAAGATTCGAAGTGTGGCCCTATCTAGAGAACTACACTGAGGTAGAACATTTGATTCAACACATATCATCGTTTTATTATAGCTTTGAAGGTATAACATTGTATTCTTTTCTGGGTTAATATTTACCTTTGCTATTTCAGGATGTTGCCACTGAAATTGGCAAGGAGTTACAAGGAAAGCCTGATCTGATCATCGGAAATTACAGTGATGGAAACATTGTTGCCTCTTTGTTAGCACACAAATTAGGTGTTACAGAGGTTTGTCCTTTAAGATTGTCACCAAAATCATGTTTGCTCTACTCTTTTCTTCCTACAGCAGCTATAAAAAATCTTCATTTCTGCCGTCTTTTGCAGTGTACCATTGCTCATGCTCTAGAGAAAACAAAATATCCCGACTCAGACATCTACTGGAAGAAGTTCGATGAGAAGTACCATTTTTCATGCCAGTTTACAGCTGATCTTATAGCAATGAATCATACAGATTTCATCATCACCAGCACATTCCAAGAAATTGCTGGAAGGTAATATTCTGTCTTTTTGTTCTCATTCTCATGAAATGCTTCCTTTGCACCCGATCCTTAGCATTGCAATTCTTTCACCATTTCAGCAAGGACACTGTTGGTCAATATGAGAGCCACACAGCTTTCACCCTTCCTGGCCTCTACCGGGTTGTTCATGGTATTGATGTTTTTGATCCCAAATTCAATATTGTCTCCCCTGGTGCGGACATGAGCATATACTTCTCTTACACCGAGGAGAAACGTAGATTGACCTCTTTCCATCCAGAAATCGAGGAGCTTCTCTACAGCCCTGTTGAGAATGAAGAACACTTGTGAGTTACTTTTCCTTGTGATTTTGTATTGAAAAGGAAAATTGTATGAAGAAGACAAAACGTTTTGTAGTAACCATCACTAATTTTTTGGGATGCCGCAGGTGTGTGCTAAAAGATCGCAACAAGCCAATTATATTCACCATGGCAAGGCTGGACAGAGTTAAGAATTTAACTGGCCTTGTAGAATGGTATGGAAAGAATGCTAAGCTTCGTGAATTGGCTAACCTTGTAGTAGTTGGTGGTGATAGAAGAAAGGAATCTGAAGATTTGGAAGAGCAAGCTGAGATGAAGAAAATGCATGGTCATATTGAGAAATACAATCTGAATGGCCAGTTCAGATGGATCTCTTCCCAGATGAACAGGGTCAGGAATGGGGAGCTTTACCGCTGCATTTGTGACACCAAGGGTGTTTTCGTGCAGCCTGCTTTATACGAGGCTTTTGGTCTGACTGTTGTTGAGGCCATGACCTGTGGTTTGCCAACCTTTGCTACTTGCAATGGTGGCCCTGCCGAGATTATTGTGCATGGAAAATCTGGCTTCAACATTGACCCTTACCATGGTGATCAGGCTGCAGAACTCCTTGTGGACTTCTTTGAGAAGAGCAAGGTTGATCCATCTCACTGGGAGAAGATCTCCCAGGGAGCTATGCAACGTATCCAAGAGAAGTAAGCTTACTACCTTCTGCAGTTAGTATCATTCTGCTGAGTTATGTTAATATGTCTTCTAAATTGTTTGGTTTGATTCATAGGTACACCTGGCAAATCTACTCTCAGAGGCTATTGACACTCACCGGTGTATATGGCTTCTGGAAACATGTATCCAAGCTTGACCGTCGTGAGAGCCGGCGCTACCTTGAAATGTTCTATGCTCTGAAGTACCGCAAATTGGTAAGCTTTCCTCCTGCCTTTTTCCATGCTTAAAGCTTTTCTTTTCATCATCTGTCAGGAAATGCTTGCTGAAACTTCTTGTTTCATGACATTTCAGGCTGAATCTGTTCCTCTAACTGTTGAGGATTAAGTGGAACCACACAACTCGAGAGCCTGACTGGTTCAAATGATGAAGGTACAAGCGGGAAATTTCGGAGTTGTGAAGAATAATGGCCATTTCACAATTGTGATTGGACAAAGAAGGAATTCCCGTTGCATCATTTTGTTCTTTTCTCTTTTTTCCCTTCACCTTTTGCGGCATTGTTTGAACATCGGCTATTGAGCCCTCTTCATCAATTGCAGTAAAGATTGTCTTTTTGCTTCATCTGCTGTCTTCTTCATCCATTTATTACTCCTTTCCCTTGTCTGAATACTTTTTCTTTTACGGGTTTCCAGGATCAAATCTAGAAACATAAAAACACATCAAAGTTAGGGTTAATGATTTTAAGAAACAAATTAAATTACTTGCGTAGCCAATACCATATTCATGGAACCAATCAAAACTTACTTTGAGGAAATATCTTCAAATTACAAATCCACAAACAAAACATGAATCTGGGTTTGAGCAAATTGTCCAGCAGCTTAAGCCAATTCAACACCATATTTGAGAGCTGCAGCTTCTTCCGTCTTCGAGTCCCAAACTGCAGTCGTTCTTTTCATTGACGCCATTAGAATACAGACTGTGCAATCACGAACAACAATGCCCATGTCTCCCTTACGATATTACGTGCTTCTGATGCTGCATCACAATCTAATTTATAACAGTTCGTGGATGGAGGCTGCCATTGCATCCCCAAATCCCACAAGTTGAAACGAGAAAGTATTAGGTGCAACCGAAAACATTTTATATTGGCCAAATGTATATTTTTACTAATTTTTAATTAATTTTTTTAAAAAATAATAATAAATAAAAATATAAAAATTCAAGAGATAAAATATCAATTTAAGCTTTTATTTTCATATTTTTATTTATTTATTGAATTTGTATAAATATTTAAAAGTGGTACAATTTCATATTAAAATTAGATAATTGATTTTATTTAATTTGAATTTAATCCTGAGCAGATTGATATCTGGAGAGTGCAAGCATTTTTCCCACCATAGAAGAATGGCGATCGTTTTCAAGAACTCAACTTCACCTTCCAAGAATTCAACGACAACCCATCAAAAGATTGCTGTACTCGTAATCTTTTTCACCCTAACAACGCTTCTTCTTGCTTCTTTCTTCAGAGAATCCTCTCTTGATTCCAAAGGAAAAGATGGATTCACCTCTGCAATTCCACATCCTATTATCAGGAGTGCTTGTACCAGGACTCTATACCCTTCTTTGTGCTTCACTACCCTCTCCTCCATTCCCACTTCCAAGAATTCCATTACTTTACTCTATATTCTTCAATTAATGATGGGTGCAGCTGAGAAATCTGTTGCCAGCGCAAGAACCCACGTTTTGAGTCTCTTCACCTTCCAGGATTTGATTTTCCAGGAAAAGAATGCGTTAAATGATTGTGTAGAGATGTTAGATCAAACCCTTTATGAACTTGGACTAGCCACGGATGATTTTCACGCTTTCCCTGCATCTATAGGTCATCTCCATTTACTGTATGCTAATATCAAGACCCTGCTTAGTGCAGCCATGACGAATCAGCATACATGCATTGATGGGTTCTCTGATTTGGATAAATCTACTTTTGAGAATCATAAAGATCTTAAAGTGAAGCTCCATCACTTGTTTGCTCCTATAACTCGCATGATTAGCAATTGTTTGTCCATCCTCACATACATGGAGTCCATAAATGAGAGTAGAATTCTTAATGATCAGCAGATATTCGTTAAAAAGATTTCACCGAATAGGTTTCCAGCGTGGATTTCATCTAGTGACAGGATTTTAATGGAAAGAAGGCGAAATATGAGGCCTAACATAACTGTTGCTAGTGATGGGAGTGGTGACTATCGTCTGATTAGTGAGGCCATAAAGATGGCCCCAAAAAGAAGCAGGAGTAGGTTTGTGATCAAGATCAAGGCAGGAGTGTACAATGAGACCGTGACAATATCCAGGGAGAAGAACAACATCATGCTAATGGGAGCTGGAATGACTAAAACCATAATCAGAGGATCTAAGAACTTTGTTGATGGGTTTTCTACCTTTGATTCTGCTACCTTAAGTATGCACTCCTTTGTGAGATCTCTAGCTTGTAACCTTTTAGTTTATAGATATTTCTTACTGGGTCATTTACATTCCTTTTTTGGTTTTCTTTAGCTGTAGCAGGGGACAAATTCCTAGCCAGGGACTTGACAATAATCAACACAGCAGGTCCATATAAATATCAAGCAGTTGCTGCGAGAGTGACCTCTAACTCTGCTTTCTATCGATGCAACTTCAGCTCGTATCAGGATGCACTTTTTGCTCACTCACTTCGCCAATTCTACCGTGAATGTACAATCCAAGGCACAATTGACTTCATTTTTGGAAATGCAGCAGCAATTTTTCAAAACTGTCTGATACTTGTTCGCAAACCAATCCCTGGTCAAAGCAATATGATCACTGCTCAAGGCAGGAGAGACCCAAATCAGAACACTGGTTTCTCATTTCAAAATTGCACCATTCTTGCTGCCCCAGATTTGAAAGCATCGAAAAGGCAACATATTTCCACTTTCTTGGGTAGACCTTGGGGAAACTACTCAAGGACAATAGTGATGAAGAGTTATTTAGGGGACCTGATACACCCACAGGGCTGGTACAAATGGGATAACTACAGCACTTTAGATACAGTGGAGTATATTGAGCACTTGAACTATGGACCAGGGTCCAACACAAGGCATAGAGTTACCTGGGGAGGCTACAACAAGAATTGCAGTGAAGAAAAAGCAAGGCAGTTTACAGTGGGCAAATTCTTACACGAAGCAGATCATTGGTTAGAGTCCACAGGATTCCCACTCTTCACTGGTTCATAATGAACATCAGATTTTGCCAGATAAGAGATCCTACATGCTAGATTTTACTACATATTTTGCTTTAGGCTGCTTTGATTTTCCATTTTTAATGAAAATTTTAGTATCCCGTGAATTCAATTGCAAGGTTTAAGAATGTAATCCATCTTTTAGACTTGATTTCAAAGTTTCACGAAAAATAATTTGTATGTGAAATATTTAAACATATATTTGTTTCAAGTTTACAAATTCAAAATAAAAATATTAAATCATTAATGTTTTTAAAGTTGAGAGACATGTATATATTAATTTTTTATATAAAATAATTTATTCTTAAAGGGGTATTTTGATTATTTCACAAACAATTAATTAAAAATTAAATAAAATCAGATGGAAAAACCTTACGAATTAAAAAAGTAAACCATTTTACCCTTTCTTATAAAAGAAGTTGCCATTTTTTTATGTGATACCGACCTTCAATTACAAGGCAGTTATGCATTCACATTGATTCAAAATCTGGAGAAAAAAAAAATCGAATCTAAAGTTCGATATTTGGAATTATTTGAATGATGAGATGTGTTGTCGCTTTAATATGCTTAATTTTGGAGGTTGATGTTGTCCCTTATCCATTATCATTTGTCGATTCTTGTAATATAAAAGCCTCCCAGCAGGAATTTCCACAGCTACGATCAAGAAACAACTTCTTCTTACATGATCACCTCTGAAAGATGTCAACTTGTTGGATTGGCATTATTCTTCTCACTGAAACTCTAGCTCAGCTGGATTCATGCATATTCTCTGCAGCAAAAGTTGAATATGATGCAAAAACCATTATCATCAATGGGCAACGAATACTAATTATTCTATCAGGGTCAATTCACTATCATCGAAGCACCCTTGTGTTTTATTATTTGGTGCTCATTCTTTGCTTGCAGATGTGGTCGGATCTAATTCAGAAGGCAAAGGACGGTGGCCTTGATGCTGTCGAAACATACATCTTTTGGAATGCCCATGAGCCTCGCCTTCATCAGGTTAGAAATGGGTTCGTAACAATATAAAGCTGTAGAAACCATGTCTTTGGCCAGCTTTGTCTCCTAATATCTATTCTGTTGTTAATCCTTTCAACTAAAAACCATATCTTTCTACTCCTTGGCAGAGGCTTCCCAGTGTGGCTACACAATATTCCAGGAATTATATTAAGGGCAGACAATGAGATTTACAAGGTTACAATATACAAGCTTCCATGTATTTTCATTCCATCCAGTGGCTCCGCCAGCAGTCATCTTCATGTACATAACGAAATGCAGATCTTTACCTCCAAAATTGTGGGCATACCAAAGAAGCTAAGCTGTTTGCAGTAAAAGGAGCACCAATAATTCTAGCACAGGTTTCATGCTTATTCTCCACAAATAGCTTCTGCTTTTATGTACATTTTCTTTTGGGATATCAATGTTGGCTTGCATATTTGAACATTACAGTTCTAGAATGAATATGGAAACATCATGGGCCCTTATGGAAAAGCAGGGAGACCATATGTTCAATGGTGTGCTCAAATGGCTTCAGCTACCATGGATTATGTGCCAGCAAGCTGATGCCCCACCATCTGTGGCACCCATTTATACATATATACTCATTCTCTTCTGGGTTTGTTTTAGCTTTAAAAACCTGTTTTTTCAGCAGGATATATGGTTTCTTCTTACAGGTCAACACATGCAATAGATTCTATTGCGATCAATTTTGGCCAAATAGGCCTAATAGCCCCAAGATATGGACAGAGAACTGGATTGGAAGGTCAGTTTCCTTCCTTTAATTTAGTTTACTTCCCAGATTACAGTGATTGAACTCAATCCAATACTAAGATACCCATTGCCATGCATGTGTAGGTTCAAGAAATGGAGCGAAAAAGACCACATAGAAGAGCTGAAGATGGGGCATTTTCTGTTGCACGCTTTTGTCAATATGGTGGCAACTTGCAGAATTATTATATGGGCCAAACCACCCATATCATATCTATCATATATCTTCAATTGATTTTGCATCAAGATAGCAAGTACTTTGTGCCTGCCTGGTCTGTTAGCATCCTCCAAGAGTGCAACAAGGAAGTTTTCAACAGTGCAAAAGGCAAGACCAGCTAATTTAGTTCCTTTTTTTTTTTTTTTTTTTTGTTATCGACTTGTTATAAATTTATTGAATTTGGTATATCCTATGATGTTTAAGTCTGCAGGTTAATGTTCAGACTTCTTGGATGGTAACAAAGATACACAAAAATGATAAACCTCATCAAGACACTCTTGATGGGATTGGTAATTTTACAGAAAATAAGCCTCTTGACCAAAAAGCTGCAACTTGAGATGAAAATGACTACTTATGGTCAACTTTAGCGAGGTAGAGATTTTATTGTATAATCCCGAAAGACCAACTCAAGACATTATTCATTACAACACAAGACACGAATATATTACTGATAAATGTGACGCAAGCAACATTTGGAGTGAAAAACTTTGGCAATAACGTCAGATTTGCTGTGCAAGCTCTTCGCATGGTATAAAGTGAGTCTGCAAATAAAAGATAGGCTCGGGACCAAGCAACCAGGAAATAAGGCCATTAGCTTAGTATGAGTTGTGGCCAGGAACGCATTTCATTATTTGACTAGAAAGATTTAAATTTGTAATCTTAAAACTAAAGAATTGCTGTGTCGCACATAAAGTCTCTGCAAGGACCGTTGTCAAGATCCAAGATTTTCTTTATAAAGTTAACTTTCACAAACTGTACCATCTCTAATCAGCACAATCATATAAAATTCTTGACTTCAAACACTCCGCAATCGATTATGAAATATAAAGGCGATGACCCTTGCACGTTAGTAGACTTGAGAAGATTAAAAGGGTGAAAAGAAAAACTATTATACAGTCCACACACCAGGTGCTTGATCATATGCGCCACCTGCAATTCTGTCCAAACTTTCTACTCTCCGCTCTCTAGCAGGCAAATAAACCTTTTCACACAATTCTTAGGACTCCTTGAACAACCCAGATGCCGGCAAGCGAGAACTCAAATTCTGTGACGCCGTAGTCTCAGTTCCCCTCCGCGAGTGCCTAAATGCAGCCTCACGAATCTGCAACGGAGATTGGTCTGTAAGCGAAGGAATTTCCGGCGGATTCATTGGAAAATTGAGAGTCACAGAAGGTCCACGTAGGCAAAAGAGGGCAGCATCGTACGCTCTGGCAGCTTCCTCTGAAGTATTACAGGAGCCAAGCCATATCCTCACTCTGCTGTTGGGTTCCCGTATCTCCGCTACCCATTTACCCCATTTCCTCATCCTCACACCCTTGTATCCGCCATCTCTTCTCTCCTTTAGAACCAGTTTGTCTCACCATCTCTCGGTGTTGCTGTTACTTTCTTGCGATTAAAGCAAGCGGTAGAAT
>CAOGCB010066874.1:0-12702 GCA_948266635.1 Cnidoscolus chayamansa
TTCCCTCCCATTCTCATGTCAATGTTTGCTGTGGGCTGGGGATATGATCCTGAAGATCTAGTGTCATGTGCATGAATGTTCCGACTTTATTAATAGACCATTTCCTGTTTCCTACTTTTTGTGCATGTTACTGTGCGGATGGACGCGTTGCATACACAGATTAAGTATGGTCAGGAGTGGGCTCTTCATTTATCAGAACTAGAGTATATGACACATCCTCCTAAGTCAGATAAATTTGAGTTTAGTTTCAGCCAATAAAAATGATTATTAACTCCTGACATTAAATCCAGTAGGACTTATAAATCTTGATGCTTTTTTTTAAAAAAATTACAAATTAAAATGTTACTCACACTACTAGAATTTCCGACATCTTACCATCTGTTAAGGATATGATATTACATGTATGTTGAGTATATATTCTATCCAAAACGACGTTGCACTGCTTAGCCTTCTTTTACTCTCTAGTTAGAGAGAGATCAGACAAAGAGTAGAGGGGAATTGACGAGATAAATTACAAAACTCTTACTCAAATTGGCAAAGACTGGTATGAAGTTTAAAGATATAAAACTTACTTTATGGGATTTGAATTTAATGAAAATACAGTGTTTTTGTATATTTATTAGGCTCATGAACGTATATTAGACTATAACATGTAAATAATTTTATTTAAAATGTGGATGTAATAAAATTTATAAAAGACTAAATGGATAAAAAAAAAAATCAAACTTGTTGTGTTGTTTTTATCATAAATTTATAGTTTAAATAAAATTTTATTATGTTTATTATATTTTTAAATCACACCAAAAAATAAAATAAATATATTTACGACTCTATAAAATTCTTTTTATTAACTTTATGAAACTTTTATAAGTGGCTTTTTTTTAAATAATAAAAAAATAAATTATTAAAAAAATAGAGTGATTTTGAAATAATTTATATAAATATTATTTACTTCTAAAAACACTATTTAAAGTATATTTTTAATTAAATGTTTTAAAAAAAATGCAAATTACATTAATATTATTAAAAATAATTTATCTTGCTTTTAAAAATGCCATTTAAAATGATATTTTAATTTAAAATTTTTAAAATTATAGACTCTAATTTTTCAAAACAAAAAATATATTTTTTTTTTAATTTTAATAGAAATTTTTTTCTTAAAAATTTAAAGCACACTTTAATAGACTTTATTTCTTTTAATATATAATTTTTTTAATAACTTTTTAATCATATCATGAGAACTACTGAAATACAAATACCTTTAAAGATACAGAAAATACAATTAACAAAATACGTTTTCATAATAATGTTATAGAAATTTCATAGTTATTTAATAAATCTACTTTTCATTTTTGTACAATTTTTAAATTAAATATATATATATATATATATATATATATATATATATATATATATATATTTAAAAATTTTCAGAATATCTTTTCAAAATTGTATATAAATTTAATTTGTTCAAAATTTTAATTAATAGATTTTACGTAAAAAAAAAAATAGAGCTCGCTTCTTCTTTTTTCAAAATTCTAGGAGCTCATGAGCCTTCCCCCTCCCTATGTAGTTTACAAATTAAATTCTTACCAATTTTATTTTGTAAATATATATATATATATTATTTTTCTAATTAATATATACTAAGAAATAAAGTTTATTAATTGAGGGAATAATTTAAATGTAACAATTATTATTGAATTTTAAATGAAATAATATAAATGTGTTTATATTAAAAGAATAAATAATTACTAAACAAAAATAAGTGGATTGATGAAATGAGCGTGTAATTTGTACACATCATAAATAAATTTTTTAAAAAAAATTTAATATAATATTAAATAATAGTTTTTATGAAAAAGGAATAAAGAAAATGAAAAGAAAGAGAGAGTCAGGTGGGTGGTTAGAGAGAGAGAGAGTGAGTTTGGAAGTGTGGCGAAGAGAGAGAAAAAGAGGAAACCCTTGGCCTTGGTGAGTTCCAAGATGTCAGATAGAAACTGAGCAAAACAAAGTCCAGGAAGTTACTTGGAAACCTCCTCCTCCACCATCATCTTCTTCTTCTTCTTCTTCTCTGATTGCTGCTTTCTTCTCCGATTTGTCTCATGAATCCCCACAAAACCGAACACGATCTCTTCCACAACCATCACCATGATCTGGGTCCACCTCCCCAGATCATCACCACCCACCAAACTCAATCCCAGCCCTCCATTCAAGACGACCTCTCTCTCTCTGAAATCGTCCTCTTCCGCTCCTCTTCTCCGGACTCGCCCAGTCAGTCATCCTCCGACAACGATGACTCCTTGATTCACCCCAATCCCAAAAGCAATGACCCCCATAGCACCCACGCACCTGCTTACATTAACCCCGAACCTCATATTTCCTCCCAATTCTACACATTCAATGCCGAGTCTCATTCTCTTATGATTCGATGCATTCTGGAGCACCGCCTTGCCACCCCCGACGAGATCCGCGCTGCTACCCCCCACTCCGTCTTGAAATCGTGGCGGGCCGTCTGGAAGGACCGCAACGAGGATACCGCCTATGTGACCGGATGGAAACGAATCCAGGAGAAGCTCACGGCCCACGTTGACCCCGCTTCCGGTAACGAATTTCTTTGCTTCAAGAACAACTCTCAACAATGTGTTTCTCATATTAATCAGTGGCAAGATATTGTTATCAGTTTTCATGGGGATGCTGATTTAAAACACCTAGGGCTTAGAGAAACCATAGAGAGAATTAAACAAGTTTGGACTGTAGGTGCTAAGTTTTATGGAATTCCCGAGAGTTACATTAGGGTTTGTGTGGCTGCTTGCCCTGTGTGCTCCGCCTCTGAGGGTTCTGGTTCCAGGAACAAGCGTCGCCGTTTTGAATACACCGAGTCATTTGATGTTCCTGCTAAGGAGGTTCCGCATAGGCTGCAGCAATTGGCTGCCAAACATAAGGTTGTGCTTTGTATTAGGCAAAAGTATATTAGGTATAAGCCTTTTATGGCTGAAGTTAAGGATTATGCCTGTCATAGGGCTGGTGAGCCTGTAGCCAAGAAGTCGAGGATGTTGAAGAGGGAGCCATATGCTTCAAAGAGATGTGGGTGTGGGTTTAGGATTCGGGCAATAGTGCCAATTACCAATTATAATGAGAAGGATAAGACATTTGTTTATCAAGAAGAGGGGATGGCAGTCTTCAAACTATATGCAGTGCATTCAGGCCATGAGCCTGGGCCTTTGGATGGGAATGCGAGGATTATGCATAGGGTTGTTGGGCATAAAGGTAGCTTTATGATGGATCAAGAAATAGACTATGGCGTGCGTGAGGATGTCGATAATGAAGGGTTTGGATTAATGGGGAAGGATGAAGGGGACTTGCAGCTTTCTGTTTTGCAGCAGGTGCAGGAGTTGAGAAGTGAAATTGGGTTGTTGGAGGGGAGATTAAGAAAAATTCCAAGTGAATTTTTGGATTCGGTTTCACAGGAGTTGTTTCATATTGTTAATAAAGTTCGGACTATAGGTGAAGAAAGTTCAAAGACAATTGGGCTGCTTTCACACAAGCCTCATTCAAATGATGTGCTAGTTGGGGAGAATGATTTGCCACACTGGGATGATCATCATCATGAGAGGATATATGGGAATGGCAAGGAAACAGAATTGATTGATGATGACGAAGATAGTTTTGGACAGACGCTTGGGGATGTTGTTCCTTGGGACCAAATGAGGACAGATTGTAGGAGTGACAAAGATCTTATGAGTGAGCCGTGTAAGCCTGAAAAGTGGTTGAAGTGCAGCGATTTTGATGAGAAGAGTATTCTTGACTGTGAAGATACTAAACTAACCAAGCCCATGAGACATGATGAGGCTTTAGTGACAGATGTAGGTCTTATACAGGTTGATAGTTTCTATCAAGAGAATCCCAAGTGGTATGATTCTCCATGTGGGTTAGACTCCAGTGCAGATTGTGGGGATAGTGGATTCAGGCATGGGGAGATTGTTTAGCCCTGGAGATTTGGTAACCCACTCTAACATAGTCATTGAGTTTATATCTTGCCCATTCATATGACTGGTGGAAGTGGCTGTATATTCATGTACACTGAAGATTGGAGCTTCTCACATGCTTTTAGGTATCTTTGTTGTGTGTTGTTTTGTAAAGTATACCCAATTGGGCTTTCTGCACATACCTTACTTATGACTATTTGTAACCATTTTCTGGGCATTTATAACTTTCAGTTGGTTCCTTGCTTTTATAGTGCGTATCATTCAGTTCTTTAAAATTCTTGAATGTATCATATCTTAAATCTTGTTTTTACTTTCTAGTTCTAACATTGCAAGATGACATGTGAGGACTAATTTTTGTTTGGGTCAGGTTTATGTGCAAGAGCGTCTGATAACAGTCACTTTATTTGCTTTAAACAATCACTTATGTCCTATTTACAAGCAGTTAGCCATGCTTGGTGTTTTTATTCTACCAGCATTTAGGGTTCAATTGCGAAGCGCTTGGATCAAAATTCTGTAAGTAGATGGTGATCCTGTAAGTAGATGGTAGCTCTCTGGTTGTGCTATTTGGTATTGGAATTTATATATCATCTGATTTTAAATATGGATGGCCTGTTTCTCCCTTTTTCTTTCCCCTCCTTTTCTTTTCTAATGTAGATCTTTTCCGTTCATGTAGACAGTAGATTAATATGGGCTTATGTTAACTATCTGCTAGTAGCCTAATACATTCTTAAGAATGTTGCCTTATTAAGTGTATAGCATGCTTCATATTTTTTCAGATTTATGGTTCCCTCCCTATGTTCAACTGGCTTTTGCTGCGTCCTATGTTATTTCTAAACAGGCAACTTCGAAAGAGATTCTGCACTTCTTACAACAGTAGGGATACCTATTACCTAAATACCTTCATCGCTGAGGTTCAAAATCGCCAGGGAGGATGATGCAGTTCTACTCTAATGCTTAAATATGTTGTGCTGTTTTTTCTAACTATTTGCATAACTAGCCAAGGCTCCCCTGACCCTTGTCTCGCTATGTTGTTTTTCCTCATCCTTGTTTTAAATGTAGTTTCTTTTTCAATCTTCCATGTGTTGAACCACGTAAATAATGGCAACTATAAAATTTTAGGTAGCTGTCTCTGAAGCTTGAAGTGTATTCATGTGTGGAGTGGAATATGTGAGCAGCAAAGCAAGTGCAGGTGTTTGAATGGTATCGACCGTGGCCAAAAATTGGAGGTGGACTTTTGGCAGTTGATGCAACAAGCTTCAAAACAAACCATGTTGAACTGCTTGGATGATGCGAGGGAAAATGGGTAAATATTGCATGCACTTGGTTTGGTTTTGGTTGTTCGAAATGAAGGGCTGTTCTGACCTTTGTCTCACAATGTATATGAAAGGGGGATATCAAGGTGACCTTGGTTGTCTGAGATTGCAAGCGGGTAATTTCACATCTTCATAAAATTTCCTTCTTTTTTTTTTTCTTAACAACTTTACGTTCATAATCTATTTCTTGATTTCAAAACTCTGAATGCTAGAAGGAAAAACTTATTTTACAGAAACAAGTTTCCGCTAGCTTTCCATATAGAAAGAAGATGACGTTGATCATCTTCGTCATGTTATTATGCAGTAATCCAAGCAAGAAGTAAGAGAAAATGTTGGATTTAAGACCAGGAATATGAATTGTTACATCAAAATAAAATACATCGAACGCCAGACTAAATGCATCAAACCATTAAGTTATATAAATATATGAAGACTAAAGCTTCTAAGAGTTTTAAATCATAATATAAAAAATATGCATAAAATGAAATTTTTGAACGGAAACAAACTGTTGGAAATTGGCCTGGGTTTTTCTTTTTCATACAATTGCCCTGGCCTACCAAGAAACCACTCACTTTTTGTTAATGGGCTCTCTATAAACCCCAAAAGTCCACTTGATTTTTTAACTTCACATTTTATATTATGTATTCTATTTTATTTCATTACCCAAACCTGAAATTTTATAATTTTAAAAATAATGTGATAATATGTACGTAATTTTAGTAGAATAAAAAAAAAATATAACACTATTCCCAAATGAAAAGAGTAATGAAGATAAAAAAAAAAAAAAAAAAAAATTAATGGAAGTTCATCATCATCACATCAGGTATGTTATTTCATTGGAGAGGAATTTGATCATTTAATTGTGATAATAAGATAATATGGTGCTATTTCCAGCAAGATTCATCAGTAACGCGGCCGTTCTGCGCCACTGATTAAGTAATCCTGAACCAATCCCATCTTAAAACTTTTCCCCCCAAATACTGACTACTTAAAAGAGCAAAACCCATTTCAAGAACGGCTTGAAAAAACGAAATCCCTATTGAGAACTTGGAGGCTCGAATCTGACTCCTGGCAAGTATCTACGCACAAAGTCACGAGCCAAAGCCTGGAGATCATCATTTTCAAGTTCTTGATTACAGAGACTTGTCCATTCTGATGATACCTGTTGTAGCAGATCAAAATCCATTGACACGTTCGATTTCGATGCCATCTCCGAATTTGAAGCGTTAACTGATCGGGAGGGGCTTTGAGCAGGTAGAGTCAGTGCTTCTTTCTGCCAAGGAAGCCGCTGCAACGTCGAAAGTCGGGCTTGAACGTACGCCAACTCTGCCTGCAAATTCACCACCTACAACAATTCCAAGACAAATCATCTTTATTTGCTTTACTTAATTACTAATTTAATTATTTTTACACGAGTCTTAATATAAATATTGTTATATCAGAACATAAATGCAAGCAGCCTATTTGCTTCAGGGATAGTGAAGCTGTCCTCTGTGTGAAAGCAAAACATATGAAGTGAGGCAAAACATAGTGATCAGTGATCATTATCCATGGGTGCGGAATGCATTAAATGAGAGACTGCGTGAAGAACCATGCATGGAATCCTATGTATGACCACATCTTAATTAATCAAGTTAATCATGTCCCATGTGATTATTTAGACTTTTAAGTTCCATTAGATTTAAACAGAGGAGTACCAACACGTGAGTGGGTCCCACAATCACCATCACAAGTAAATCTTTCTCCTCTGTGTATCTCACTATAACATAAATGGATATATAGCAATTAATTTAATTATTAAATTATTTTTAAAATTAATAAATTCTATTTTTATATAAAGATATTAAACATGTAATTTAAGAAAATAGATGAAAATAAGATCATCACATATGATAAATCTTTAATCTGAATCAATATTATAAGTGAACGTAGAAATTGCACCAACGTTACTCTAATACGAAATGGTTCGGACATGAAAGTCAAAACAGCAAATATTTCCATTTTTCTCGAGATCCTAAATTTGCTTGCTTGCTCCGGCAAGCAACAAGCTAATCTTCTTACTCGTCAACCCAGTACATGGCGGCTCCCCACTCGCCTCTCCAAGCTCTCGCATCCCTCGACAAACTTGCAACTTTACTAATTTGGCAGTTGTTTCACGCAATTACGTGTATTGATACATCCCATAATACGAATAAATTGTTACCCTGTAAGTTGCACGATAACATGTAGTACCAACTTCTTTCACTCCATTAAGTTATTACCATATCCTAATAGGAAAAACCTGGACTCAAAAAGTGAAACCTGACTGGTTACGTGCTGTTGTTGGGCCTAAAAACTGACAAGCTTTCGAAACAAACAGTAATGCAAATTTGAAAAGCTTGCCCAGTGTCTACAGTGCTCTTCATCGTTTATTGTCTAGCTAGGCACGAGTTTTTATGACTGGTACCGTGAAATGAACTTAAACGCAACAGTTAATGTTTGCGAATTTGAGTACCAATCTCCTGACAATAAGTTGATATTTGTTGGATTTACTTGTCCACTGCTGCATATAAAGTTTCACAGCCTTGATGGCCCGTGCAGCAGGACAGTAAACACTGAATAGAAAAGGCTTGCCTCAACCATTTCTATATATCAGTTAACTTTTAGCCAAACCAAAATAGGTATACAGGGTACAACTGATATATCTGTCTAAATCATCACAGTACCGGGATTTGCATGTTATCAAAATTGTGATTTCTCTGGTATATAAAATAAAATCTTGACAAAAGTCTGAATTAAAGAAGCATAAGGTATGCAACTAATCTTAAGACATGCATGTTATCTTAACAAACCCTTTTAACTCCGTGTTAATGATCATATGTCCTTAAGATTCAGACATACATGACCAGGAAAAGGAAAGGTTAATTAGTTATTTACCTGCTGTTGGAGAGTAAAGAGGTGACCTACACAGCCATAAACAGGGTCTCTAACTCTAGACAAGGCCTCGTAAGAAAGAGTAACAACTGCGTCAAGTCGCTTGTGAGCAGGTATGCGAAGAAGGAGCTTAGAGGCATTGCTAGCACCGAACACCTTATGCACCGCTGCGAAATGGGTGGTTCCCTGGTCGGAGTCAAAGTAAGGTGCAAAAATGCAGCCTTTGAGACACTTTCTCCGTAGGAACTTGCAGGCACCACAAGGCCCACCTCCACTATTGACACCACTCATGCTTCCTAAAGATGGTTATCCACTTGTCTGTGTGCTTTAAGTTCTCGTGGGGTCGAGCAAATAGCAAGAGAGAATAGAGAAAACAAGCTAAGGAATGATATGTTTGTCAGTTAGTTTGATAAATATAAGGAAAAACAGAAGCTTTTGGCGGTGGGTCATGAGAAAGGACAGCTCTGGTCTTCATATTTTTGGGGGAGGGGGGAGGGGGGAGGGAGATGTATGAGTAATGGTGGGGGGTGTGTACTTGGTTCAAGCTTTAAGGCCACGGCAGAGAGAGAGAGAGAGAGAGATTGCGTGAAGCAAACATACATGCGGTGAGTGACAGTATCAACTTCCAACCGCCGCAGTTTCGGACACGTGCGAAATCCACGTAGGACAAACATCAAATAATCAGCTTTTTCAATTGTCATTTCAGTTCCTTCTTTTCTCTGTCAGACATAGACGTAGAGAAAGAAAGGCAGACTGGCTGCAGCGTACGGCCAGTTTTTGCAGAGATATACTTATTTGGTTTTGGGTTGAGAGTTAGAGTAACTAGACTTGTACTGAATTGAGTTTGCTCTTTAGCAAACTTTAATGATTACTTGCTGTAAAATGGCAAAACCCATTTCAACAGCCTTGCTTTTTGCCTTTTTATTTTCTGTCCAAGTAACTCTATTTTAATTTTAAAAATAAATTATTAAAATATATTTTTTTAAAAAATATTATTTTTTATTTTTAAATTATATTAAAATCAATATTTACAAATCTTAATTTTTAAATATATATCGAATTAAAAAATATTTTTTTATGGAAATAAACTGACAGTTAAAATGTAAAAAAAAAAATTATAAATATTTTGATCTTAATAGAATTTTAAAAAAAAAAATGAAAACTACAATAAAAATATGACTTAATAAAATTATCTAGCAATGTATAGTGTAAATTGAACAGAACACATTGTATTTCTTTTTCTTAATTACTGTAATTTAGTTATCACTGATAGAACATTAAATAATTAATATTAAATTTAAAATATAGTATTAAAATAAATATTAGGAATTAAATTATTTATAATATACAGTAATATTTATGATTAGAATAATGATTTATTATTTTCAAGAGTGTTGATGTATTTTTATGAAAAACTGGTGGAAAGTGTAGAGTGAAATTTTTTTAAAAATTATGTATTTTTTTAATTTTTAAATAAGAAATACGATATTTTAGAAGCAGAGGGAAGTACAGAGCTTTAATATAGGAAATGAAAGGCCAGTCAATCAATCAAGGCCCCGACTGAGTAGCACCAAAAACCATGAATCCTGCGATATCACCTCATGAAACGTGGCATTCTGCTATTTAATCTCACACATACTTCACGTGACGACCTACACAAACTTATAAATGAATTAAATTTAACGTGATTTATTCAAAAATTATTTAAATTTATTTTTTTTAAATAATATTAAATTTAAATTTAAATTTTAATATTATTTAATAAAAAATTTAAATTTTGATTTGTATATATTTAACTCTAAATTAATTTATTTAAAAATTTAAATATAAATTTATGAATATATTTATTTAATTAAGTTTATTTATTATTAAAATTATTATTTTTAAAATTAAATTATTAAAATTATAAATGAGGTGAGAAATATATTATTTTTAAATTAAAATTTACTAAAAATATTATAAATAATATATATATTTTTAAATTTAACTCAATAAAAATTTAATTTATTAAATAAATTAAATTTAAATTTTTTAATATTTAATTCGAGATAATGAATCATATTTAAATTTAATTTTAATTTTAATAAATTAAATTTAAATTTTTTAAAATTATTATATATATATATATATATATATATATATATATATATTGATAATATTATAATTATATTGTCTATATGTTTTATATTTTAAATCATGTGAATTTTTATTTTTCATTTTTATCGGTTTCTAATAATATTTGATAAATTTTGATTTTTAATATAATTATATAAAAAAAATAAAGGAGAAATTTTGTAGCTATGTAGTGAGAAATAAATGCTCATTGCAGCTGAAGCGTGATCCAGTACAATTAAACAGTTCCAATGTAACGTAACAGTCAACGTTATAAATTTCCACAACCTATAGGCTATAGCTGCTACGTACCTACCTATACCTTCCTCAGATTTGATCACTCATTGCTATAAATTAATCTCAATTTCTTTCTTTTATTTGGTAGGATCCATTCGATTTTTTAATTTTAATATTAAATTTATTAAATTTTAATTTATTAATTTAATTTTATAAAATAATTTAGTTCAGAATATGATGAAGCACCTAATCAGTAGATTAATTTACATCCATCTTTAGATTATGGTTGCATTAACTGCGATATTTTTAAGCTGACATCTTCTGATTTTCCAAAACAAAATTTAGGATCCCTAGGTGTTAAGCGCACGAGTGCAAGTTTAACAACGGATCATCGTGGGTCCTGGTAACTCCTCTCGCTGTGTATTTTCAGCACCCCTGGTGTTTGAAAAAGCTTAGGCAATAACCTGAATTGCAGGCCACCAAGCCATGATTAATGTCCAACATACAGTAATTACACATCCATATTAAAAATGTGTTTTTTAATAGCATAATTGGGATTTTCTTCAATTTGTAAGGACATAGTGCTGACCAAATTTCATGCATGTTTACTATTTGACAATTTATTATATTCATATGTATTACTTCTTCTACTGACACAAAAATGAAATTCGATGGTCTGGTCGGTCTACGTGAGATCTCAAATTCACGTAAAACGTAATAAGCATAAACCAGACTTCTACCTTTTACGGAGAAATTTTAATATCAAAAATATTTTTCAAATAGAATAGTTTTTTTTTACTATTTAATTACAATATTAAAAAAATTATATATATATATGTTAATAATTTCTGGAAAATGAATTTTGTTTATAAAAAAATAAATAATTTCATTGAAAATTACTTAATTTTTTATTGATAATTTTTACGAGTCCTCAAACATAAAAAATACAGAAACATTTTTGTAAAATAATATTTTATGTGAAACAAGCAAAGCTTAAAATTCCAAATCTCTAAAGCATTTCCAATAAAATAAATATATATTTAAGAGAATAATTTATTTATATTGTTTTAATTATGTTGTTAAAAAATTAAAGATATTAATAAATTTATATGTAGCATATTGATAAAATTAATTAAAAACAATTATTTTCCTTAAAATAACTTAAATTTTATTTATAATGATTTATTGTAGAAAAATATTTAATTATGTTACTTTTCATAACTATATATTTAAGAGCATATTAATTTATTTTTTATATTTTAATTTTTATGAGTATAGTTTATGAAAATAGTTATAAAATCTAAATAATGATATTAATTTCGATCCTAAAACAGGTCAAATGGAACCGGAAGAGCTGTTGCAAGATAAGCATAGCGTGAGTTGCAAACCAGGACACGTGTCGGTCAACTTGGTCAGAAGAGAAGGTTTCTGTCCTTGCCTCCTCTTCACAACGCACGGATTGGACAAAGGATCGGACGGCGCGGTTGACTCGCCGTTAGGAACTGTTGTTGATTTTAGAAATTTGTAATTTAATTTCATATAAAACCTAAAAAGAAAAAAACATATACACGCAAAATTATATTTAGTTTAGCTTATTGACAGCTATTATTGTTTTAGAGATGGAGACAGTGAGGGAGCAGAGACGTTACTTTCTTTTCAAATGAACGGCGTATGGGTCCCGCTTTTAGTATGAGGTCATTCTTTTACTCGGCCGTTACGTTCGTACTCACCCATTTACACGTGGCAGTTTCACATTCTAGTGGCTCTTTTGATGCTTTGAACGCCCAACTGGATTTTTGACCTTTTAGAATCTCATTAAACAAATTTTCTTTACAATAATGAACTATAACAGCTATTTCTTATTACCTTAGTATATGATTTTTTGAAATTACTTACTGATTATCTTACTCACCTGTATTATTCAACTTTTAAATGGGTATTACGAGGATTGAAAGACGGAAATGATTTATAAATTTCAAAGTCGATCGTGATAATTTAATGTGTCGGGTGACATGCAATGTGAAATGTGAGAATGACTCAGTGCGACCTCTAAGTGGTACTGAACCGTGAAAATGTGGAACAATCACTTGTATGGTTGAATGGTTTTCTATAAATGGTTAATGAGTGATCTACAAAAA
>CAOGCB010066982.1:0-21100 GCA_948266635.1 Cnidoscolus chayamansa
TTAGTACTCAATGTTTTAAAAATATTTAATAATTTGAATTTGGAGCAAATCTTGGTTTAGTGTACTTTATTTTTTTGTGGACCGACACGATTCGAAGCTGGATTGAAAACACTTGTGGTTAAGACAAAAAACCTTAGACAACATGTAATAAAAAACTCATTGACACGATCAAATTAAAGACACGCATTAAAATTAATTTAATTATTATTTTATCACACTCTTAAATAATAAAAACATAAATAATCAAATAAAAAATAAAAATTAAATTGCTATCGGTAAAATATCAATTTTTGGTATAACATTAAGTTAAATAAAATCATCACCAATAATTTAATTAAATTAATAAATAATTCACAAAATTAATTGATTGAATGACTTTGAGTGCACATATATTGAAGCCTTTTTATAGTCTCTAAATTCTAATCTTATAGGAAGATTTCCTAACCCTAATACAAATTCTTTATTTTTATCTTTATTTAAAAAAAAAAAAGGAATTCCTTACTAAATAAAGATTTGTTGTTATAATCTTTTTATGATGCATCGTGTGAAGTATAAATTCATTATTATTTTGACCGTAAGTATTAGTTTATTTAATGTTTGATTTAAATAAAAATTTAGTTTGATTCGGTTTGTTTTCTTACTAAATACGTTATAATTGAGCTTAATTTTTAAATTTATTTAATAAATACATTAAATTCAAGTATTTTAATATTCAACTCCTTAATATTTAAAAGTTTGTTTTGGCTATAAAATTATTATTTTTAAAATTAAATAATTAAAATTTAAAATGAGTTTATTTAAAGAAATTTATTATTATTAGATTAAAAATTATTAAAATTATAAATAAAATAATTTTTTAGAGTTATTTGAATATTTGACTCGAATAAATACTTTCATCTCTTCTTAGCTGTTTAGTAAATAAATTAAACTTAAATTTATTGATATTCAAAACTAATCGTGAATCCAATTAATCAGACACAATCTGAATCTCGTGTAACTTTCCATCCTCCACATTTATTTTGTAGCTTAGCTTTCCATGTTCATATATAAAACTCTATATTGTTACATTTACAAGTTTGTAAGTATGACGATAAGGAAACGTTAACCATTAGCAATTAGATTATATGATGATAAAAAAAAAATGCATTGCTTCTAATTTATTAAATAACAAATTGTTTAGAAATTTTAATTAATTTTATATTTTCAAGAACGTTGATTAAATAAAAGAATTAGTGTGATATATAAGCATCTAATAATGCTACATGATTCATTATTGTTTATTTATTTATAGTAATAAATATTATAAAAAAAATTTATTAAAAAAATGCTACATGAATTTCTTAAAAATTCAACCCAATTAAAATCAATGTCATCCTTAGATGGATGTGGACGTATAAGATTTTTTTTTCCATTTTTGGGAGCCCAATTCAATTTAAATTTGCCCTTTAGAAATAAAATCACCATTGCTAGACAAGTGCCTGAAAGTAGGAACACCACATCATTGGAGTTGCAGACGGCAGCTGGTCCTTGTGCACTATCCAGACCACACAAAGGCCTTCACTTTCACTCGGTTCTTGTTCATTATCTAATACCCAGAAGCAACACAATGCTGCTATATTAGTAGGGAAAGCAGATGATGACTCTGTGCCTAGTTTTCAAAACCTTCCCAAAACCCCAAATCAAACCAACCTACAAAACCCTTCCAGCCCAGTTCTATCTTCAACTCCACACTCACTGTAAGTCTCATGCCACTTCCTTAAACCTCCAAGCACCTTTCTTGGACCTTAAACGCCCACTCGCACTCCACACGTTCGATTCAAGTCCCCAACAAGGCTTTCTACACTGCAATCACTTGCTTTTTGAGTCATCTCGCAATAATTCGCACCATGAAGTTGTCAATCTCTTCGTAGGTGTTCATCGTTCGGGGTTTTCCATTGATGGCTCAACCCTTTCTTGTATTCTGAAAGCTTGTGCATGTTTGTTTGATGAAGATGTTGGGATCCAAGTGCATAGTTATTGTGTAAAATCTGGTTTTCTGGAGGATGTTAGTGTTGGTACTTCTCTTGTTGACATGTATTTCAAGAATGATAGTCTTGAAGAAGGACGGAGAGTTTTTGATGAATTGAGAGTAAGGAATGTGGTGTCATGGACCTCTTTGCTTGCAGGTTATGCACGTAATGGATTGAATGTTGAGGTATTAAAGTGCTTTGTTAGAATGCAAGCAGAGGGGATTAAGCCTAACTCATTTACATTTGCAACTGTTCTTGGAGCTTTGGCAGATAAAGCTATAGTTGAGAAGGGAGTTCAAGTGCACACCATGACAATAAAAAACGGGTTGGAAGCTACTATATCTGTTTGCAATTCGTTGATTAGTATGTACTCAAAATCAGGAATGGTTAGAGATGCTAGAGCTGTTTTTGACAGTATGCTGGATAGGAATGATGTTAGTTGGAACAGTATGGTTGCGGGTTACGTAACAAATGGGCTTCATTTGGAAGCTTTTGAGATGTTTTACTATCTGAGACTTGCTGGAGTAAAACTCACCAATATGGTTTTTGCCTCTATTGTTAAGTCATGTGCAAATATCAAGGAATTGGGTTTTGCTAGGCAGCTCCAGTGTCAGGTGTTAAAGGGTGGGTTTGAATTCGATCACAATGTTAGGACCGCGCTGATGGTAGCTTACAGCAAGTGCAACGATATGGATGGTGCTTTGAAGATATTTTCAATGATGCATGGAATCCGAAATGTGGTTTCATGGACAGCCGTGATTGGTGGTTGCTTACAGAATGGTGCAGCAGAGCAAGCTGTGAAACTATTTTGTGAAATGAGCAGGGAAGGCGTTAGACCAAATGATTATACTTTTTCTACTATTCTTGCAGCTCAACCAGTTGTTTCTTCTTTTGAAGTACATGCTCAAGCCATCAAAAATAACTATGAGAAATCACCTGCAGTTGGAACTGCACTTTTAGATGCTTATATCAAACTAGGAAATATTTCCGATGCTTCAAAAGTTTTTAAAAGAATAGATCAGAAGGACATTGTGGCATGGTCAGCAATGGTAGCTGGATATGCTCAAATAGGAGACGCTGAGGGAGCTGTTAAGATATTCATCCAAATGGCAAAGGATAGGGTTGAACCTAATGAGTATACCTTCTCTAGTGTAATAAATGCATGTTGTTCCCCTACAGCAGCAGTAGAACAAGGAAAACAGCTACATGCCTGGTCCATTAAACTAAGGCTTAATGATGCTTTATGTGTCAGCAGTTCTCTTGTCACCATGTATGCAAAGAGAGGGGATATTGAGAGTGCAAATGAAGTTTTCAAAAGACAGATGGTGAGAGATTTAGTTTCTTGGAATTCTATGGTCTCGGGGTATGCACAGCATGGCAATGGGAGGAAGTCCCTTGAGGTATTCAAGCAAATGCAAAAGCAAAACTTGGAATTAGATGGTGTAACATTCATTGGTGTCATTTCTGCTTGCACACATGCTGGACTAGTGGATGAAGGTCAAAGATATTTCAACATAATGGTTGAAGATCACCACATTGAGCCAACAATGGAGCACTATTCTTGCATGGTTGATCTATATAGCCGGGCTGGAATGCTTGGAAAAGCCATGGATATCATAAATGCAATGCCATTTCCTGCAGGTGCAACTGTGTGGCGAACTCTCTTGGCTGCTTCACGTGTTCACCGCAATGTAGAGCTGGGAAAGCTTGCGGCAGAAAAGCTCATATCTCTCCAGCCACACGACTCAGCTGCATATGTTCTACTCTCTAACATATATGCTGCAGCAGGAAATTGGAAAGAAAAAAATAATATAAGGAAATTAATGAACGAAAGAAAAGTGAAAAAAGAAGCTGGTTACAGCTGGATTGAGGTAAAAAAGAAGACCTACTCCTTTTTGGCTGGTGACCTTTCTCATCCCATGTCAGATCAAATTTATTCAAAACTAGCAGAACTAAGTATCCGACTGAAGAATGCTGGTTATCAGCCTGATACAAATAATGTGCTTCAGGATGTTGATGAGGAACACAAAGAAACTATTCTTTCTCAACACAGTGAGAGGTTGGCTATTGCTTTTGGATTAATTTCCACACCTTCAGGAACTCCACTCCAGGTTATGAAGAACCTAAGAGTCTGCGGAGACTGCCACACTGTTATTAAGTTGATATCGCTGATTGAAGAGCGATATATTGTTGTCAGGGACTCGAACCGCTTCCATCACTTTAAAAGAGGTTTGTGCTCTTGTGGGGATTATTGGTGAGGACTCCTTGGCTTGTTTATTTAATTTGGAAATCTCCAATGCCTTGAGGGCAGCAAGACCATCTTCAGTATGAGGACCCACATCCTGCCTGTCTACTTGGATAACTTGAAGTAGACTACAGAGTGATGTGAGGATTTAAATCTTCCATTTGATAGCTTTATGGTAAAGACTCTGAATCACCTTGATACTGCGAATTACCTTGAACTGATAGTTTTGGGTGGGATTCTTGCAATGAGAATGAATTTGTTTTATTTTCACATCAGAAAGAGTAGATTAAATCAAGTTTAAAAGAAAACATTGAGATGGTAACATCAGCAGACAGGTAAATGTGTTAAGACAATTGGAAACTTATAAGAGTACAATTTTGCAAGAATTTGATTTGATAGTTTTGAAAAAGAAATGATCTTCACATTTTTCCTCTCATACTAAGTCTTGTTGTCAAACCCTTTCTATTTCTCTTATTTATTGAGCCTTCAAATAAAGTTTTGCACTTGCAAGATATTCATGGAGGAGTTGTATTCCTTTTCTGTGGAGATTGCTAGAAGATTGAGAAACCATGGAGCAAATGATGCCGATTTGTGAGGATATGGAGATCTCTGCAGAAGCAGAAACAAGTATTACCTTTCAATAACATGGAAAGTTCGGATTGATGTTTTGTTTTCAAAACAAACAGGCTGAAGAGGCAAGGTTACATCAAAACTATCAGGAGCTTTTGATATAAAAAAGCCTATCTGGCATGGCCTTAACATCATCCATGATTTGTATTGTAATCCAGCATGGGAATGCCTTCAGCTTCCATGCCAGAAAGATACAGACGGTGATTTAGCCCAAGCAATGCTAAACAAGGGGAGAAAATGTTGTTGTCTTGGAAAAAATGTTAGCATTAGCACACTGATGTAGCCAATAATGATGGTGAATCAGACACTTGCTAGAAAGCTTCTGGTGCTGCATTTAGCTATGCAAGTAATTTCACCATAGCTGCCAACAGTCCATGTCTGTTGTGGTTGACGCAGTGTTGGTTCTATGCAAGTAATTTCACCATAGCTGCCAACAGTCCATGTGTGTTGTGGTTGATGCAGTGTTGGTTCTATGTCCATTACTCTTTCGAGCATACTACCAGAAAGAAGGCAATACCGAAGGGTTCAAGTGGTCCATGTGGTTGAGGTGGGTGCCTGCATTTGTCTGCAGATTCTAAATCAATTCGACATTGTTGAATTATTTTATATGTACAATATAGGTTCATATCTTGAGTTGTTTGCGTTCTTGTGAATCTAAAGAAGCCTCATGGCATTTCCATTTTCCTTCTTGCTTTCTGTATGCTAACTGTACTGAACACTGCTTAAAGCAAACTTCATTGCTGAGAAGAAGCCTTGTACGATCTATGCTATGAATGTTTCAAAGGAGTTAATCCTATTGGAGGTGAAAAAACATCTAAAGAGAAGAGGATATCTGATAATAAATGCTGTATTTATTTCTACTACTTAAATCTTTGGATACATTTTAGGATTTGGTGTAACTTTAAGGACTCCAGTGAATCAGTTTGTGTCTACAAAGAAAGCAAATTGAGGCCAATAGCACTCCTGACTTTGTGGAAACCATTGCCCATGTCACAAAAATTCTTGCTTGCACTAGGGTGTTTATACATCCAACTAACAGAGCTATCAATATGTGTTTATAGATGGAACTTATCATGATTTTAGCTTACATGATATTTATAGATTGGCTGAGTATATATATTGGAAGCAAGGAAGAATCCTCGGATATAAAATTTCCATTACTTGATCTGGGAGGTTTAAATTCTATTCTGAATGACATTTTCTCCGGTGTCCTTGTAAACTTGAGTGCGGCAGGTCATAGGTAACAATAGGTGGTTAATCTACATCAGTAGTGTAAACAGTTGATCCTTTGCCATAATAAGCAACTGTTGTACGGACTGGTACTCTTCCACATATGCTGGATACACCTGAATGTACTTGTGAGCCACCGCAATGATATCTGATTATCTGGTCCCTGGGAAGAAAACAGTCATTTCTGGTGCAGGCTTAGTGTCCAGAACTGTCATTGCTGGGGCTATCCTCAAAATTTCGTACTTGGAGAAAGAAGGGTAGTTTTGTTTGCTATTAGAATTAGAGTGAACAAGCTTTAAGTGCTTCTTCTTCTTCTTCTTCTTCTTCTTCATCCTCAACATTTTCTCACTCTGTTACCTTCCTTGTTTACAGACCCTCCGTTTATTACTTGTTTTTTGACTAATGTATCAATCAGCATCATTCCAACACTGCCCTTACTGTGTCCAAAAGGCCAAGGGAAAATATTGTCCATGGCAGAAAAGAACATCTTCATCCCGATACAGGTTGAACCAACAAGTCTTGCATTTGGTGCACGATCTGCTGCTGTGCCTCTGGTAATCCCAGACTCTCAAATCATCATGCAAATCATGCTAAAAATTTATTGCGGTCATTAAACTTCAATTGATATTAGTAAAATAGTTTACGACTTTAATTCAACAAGATAATCAGTGTTACATTTGATGGAATTTCTACCTTTATTTTCTTTTCCCTTTTTAAAAAAGAAAAATCATTTAGCCTTTTGATTTAACAATTCAAACAAAATACTTTATTAGCTTCCTTGATTCAATATGACATTTAAAACTAACAGAAATTAGGAATAATTTGAAACCTGAATTCATAAGACTCGACCAAGAATCACTTGAACATACCACAAATCGCCTGGATTGCTGTCTTACAGGCGGCATTGGGTGAAAACCAAATCTTTTTTATGTACTAAATGCATGAAAGTCAAGTAGCCGAGTTGCTAAAGAAACATTGCAAAACACCCCATAGAGAGGGGCTTAGAGAAGTCGAGAATTTAGCGTACTGAGAGCATTCAACACACAAGAGAGGGAGAAAGGAGAAAAGAAGTAGAAGAGAGACAAGCAGGCAAAAGAGTGTATGGTTGATACACTTGCCAACAAGTGCTGCCTTCCCCACGTTTATTTTAAAATGACTACGGCACAACTTCAGAATGCCTGAAACTCCAAAAAGACTTGGAAACAAAATAATGTCACAACGGCAGTTTAATTGCTAGGAACAAGAAATCGTTGGGAATAACATTCTGGCGATTATATTTTTTGAAACTCTTTCTTTACACAATTTGAAACAAGTAAATTAAAAAGTATCCAATTCAGTTTTTCCATCTCAATACAAAGGGAAAGTAAACGCAGCTTTTCCCCTTTCGATGAAAAAGTGATTCATGAGAACCAGCAGTAACAGCAAAATTACATATCATAGCGGTTGAATTCACGAGTATGGATCAATCATATCACCATATTCATTAGCCTTCCTCTCCAAACTCCTTTGTGAATCTCTCATGAACCTCTAAATCAGCTTTGCTCACAGTTGGCCTCTGTCTTGCAAGGACCTTATCAAAATCCGTTTTTGTGATAGGAGGGGGAAGGATCTGCACACGCGTTAATAAGCATCAAGAAGCATTCAAGAACTTCAGAGATAAGCAGGCATAAAATTAAGATAAAAATGCCCTTTTTCTATCTCTAAACATCTAAAGCACATTTTCCTATCACAAGGTTAAGTGATGAATGTGTTTTTGCAACTCTCATAATCAGAAGACTGACAGCAGATACTCTTGTCAAGGAAATCTACCCATTACCTGGGCTGCTAGTCCTTGGGCTGCCAGTTCCTGCATGGAAATTTGGACAGCACCCGGTTGCTTTGGTCCACATGGCACCCACATGCCATTAGGAGTCTTGATGAAAAACATGGCATCCTGTGTTTTACGAACAGGTTCAAAGAGGACATCCTTGACCTGTCAAAGTCGAAGCAAATGTGAACCCTCTTAAAATATCTTTGAAGTGAGAATATAATGATAAAAAAAAAAAGATGAAGTAAAAACATTTAAACTGGTGACATGCTTACACAAACAGAAATATCTGAACCCGAGAAACCCTCAGTCTTGCGAGCTAACACTTCAAAATCACTTTCAGTCAAGTTATGAGGGGTATCTCCAAGGTGTACCTGTTCAAATTCTTGCAAGGGTCAGCAAAATAGCACAAAGATAGTCAAAAGCCAAATAAGTTTTGAACTAAAGTTATGACCAAAAATAAAAGTTTGTACTTTGAACATGTGCTGCCGAGCCTTCAGATCTGGCAGAGGAATATATATGCGCTTGTCAAATCGTCGCCTGATGGCCTGTAATTACTAAAATCAGAACCAGAGCCAAATAGTCACAGAATTCAAGATAAATTTAAAAAAGAATCTTTCGATAATTTTCTTACTTGATCTAGCGCATATGGTGTATTTGTTGCTGCAAGAACAAGAACTTTCTGGTCATTGTTACCTACACCCTACAATATAAGAAACATAAGGTCCTCTTTATTTCAAAAAGAAATATCTGTAAAATACCTGCGTCTATTAGTTGGATTTTTTTTAATTAATCATTTCAGTTTAATGTAAAAGAAAACTAGAATTAAAACAACTTGTAGTTCATACCTTTAAATCAACTGGACCAAGTAAAAACTGAGATATATAGAGTTACAAGAAAACAATTCAGACCAACTTAAATTTGACCGCCCACTTCTTGGTTATCGATTAATAAGAAAAAACACATGAATAGAAGAATTAAAGTTAGATTATATGACATACGGGAAGTTGGCGATCCACAACAACACAAGGATGACATTGCTAATAGCAAGACTCAGAAGCAAGACTTATTAGTTTGCATTTTGTTTCAAGCATAAAGGTCATTCCCCATGGTTTTAAATCATGGCGATGAGTAATGAAAACGACCTATAATGACCATAGCATAATGATAATGGTCACTACCTCATCTAAACTGGAATTCACAAGCGCTTTAATTCCTCTTAGAGGCTTGGTCAGAACAAAGTTGATGGTATGAAGATAAGGTAAAATGAACATCAGAGTAAAATGTTGGCATTTTTATCAGTAGCAGCAAAATAAAAAAATGATATTCTTCTTTATCACCTCCCAACAAAAGGGAAGAAACACACCTGCATCTGCACAAGAAGTTCTGTCTTGATACGTCTTGAAGCTTCACTCTCATTACCTTCTCCACGCTGACCACACAAGGAATCTATCTCATCAATAAAAATAATTGAAGGAGCACTTTCACGTGCCATTTGGAAAAGATTGGAAACAAGCTTTTCACTTTCACCCATCCACTTTGAAACCAGGTCTGAAGAAGAAATACTGTAGGGTAAAAGAGAATTAAAACCAGCAACTTGCAACGTGATGATATTGTAGTTATATGGCAGAAAAGCTAATAGAAAGGAAGGAAAAAGAAAAGATAGCTGCATCAACAATACATGAAGTGCTCCCACAACATGCCAAGACTGATTAAATAACAATTGAAAATTGCACACTTCCTGGCAGCTAAAATTACAAGATCTTTGTGTTATGGAACATTACCTGAAAAAAGTGGAGTCTGCTTCAGTTGCAACTGCCTTGGCCAAGTAAGACTTCCCAGTTCCAGGTGGCCCATACAAAAGAAAAGCTCTCCAAGGCCGTCTCTTCCCTAAAGAAAGAGCAGACTAAGGAAATATGAGCATTAACATGATAAAGGCACTCAAGATTTTGTTTCAAAATGTTAATGGAGAAGTTACAATGGGGCAAGAACAGAATAGCTACAAAATGATTGGACTCTCCAAAGTAACCCGCAGATGACATAAAAGAACAATGAAGTGTAGTGAAAACCTTCTTTATGCCTTCATTCTAACTGTTTTTTCTACTAAGAACCTTAGATATCCAAATTCCAGAATCCTTGCCAAAATAAAATAATACACCAAACATGACAACAGAGTATATATGCCACTGTCTCCATTTACATTCTCAAGAGCCAAGATAAAATAGTGGTGCCAAGACAATATCCAAGCGTGATTATCGGATAAATATATTGGGAAGGAAAAGGTTCAACTAGTTTACTTTAAGGAAATCCAGGAGTTCCAAATGATTTTTCTCATTTGCAATATTTTGAAGCATAATAAATCCGTGGACTCAAAGACAGCACATACACCCACACCAACACAAACACAACAAAAAAAAAAAAATAAAAAATAGGAAATTAGCAATTTGCTATAACGATAATAAATTCAGAAATCATGCATCAAAAATCATTTTGTATGCAGCCCGAAAAACGAACCAATCTGAAAAAAACCAAATTGAAAACAAAACATACAGAACAAGAGGGAGAAAAAAACCCAGAACAAGGGTAGGAGGAATATTCACCTGTAAAGAATTGAGGGAACTTAACAGGTAAAATAACAGCTTCCTGCAACGCCTGTTTTGCGCTTTCAAGTCCAGCCACATCATTCCACTTGACGTTTGGCTTTTCCCTAATAATTGCAGAATTCAATCCAGCTCTCAATTTGGTCTGTTCCGGATCCTCACCATCTTCTCCATCCTTAGGCTTGGTCTTGGGGCGGGTAGCAACAGCAGCATCCCCATTGGAAGCAGGACCAGGGCCACCTTCATCGAGCACAGCCCGGATCTCCTCAGCCCGACGAAGATACTCAGTGAATTTCTGGGTAATAGCATCCCGAATCTTAGGGTTCTTCTCGTACTTCAAATGGGTTTTGAAGTACTCGAGCGCGTTCATATACAAAGGGAAGGCTTTAGCATAGTTACCAGCATTATCTTCCTGTACGGCTTGCCTAACATACTCTATCGCTTGCTCCTTGAAATTGCTATACATCTTATAGAGGTTCCCGATCAATGAACAGAAGATATCATGTGAAATTTTGGGATGAATGAGAAACCCTACAAATGATTTTGTGTTTTGATTGGTTGATTGATAATTTGAAGATGGATTTGCGAGAAAAAGATCCTGGGATTGTAGATTACAGAGGATGAAGAAAGGGGTTTGAAAGAAGAAAATTGGAAATTCAGGATTAAGGCTCAAGGAGCCATGTCAAATGAAGAAGCGTGTGATGACTAAGGTCAGGAGGCGAGGAAGCTTCTAATTAATTAAACTGCCATTATTATTGAATATATGTATCTTATAAATTAATTATTTATTTTTTTATTAAATATTTATATAAACATCTCTTATTATTATTACAATTATTTTTTAATAAAATCAATTTATAATTATTCTCTATTAAATTTATTTATCATTAATTTATATTGACCGAGAATAAACGAAAACAATAGAGTCACTCAAATTTTAAAAGTTGAAATTTAACTTATTAATATTTTTTTAAGTTCGAACTTGACTAGTTATGAATTCGAACTAAATATTAATAAGTTCATATTTAATTCATTTAATAAATAAATTAAATTATTATTAAAATTTTATCAAATTAAATATTAAATAATTTAAAAAAATTTAATTAAATGATTATATTAATAAATTAATTTAAAAGTTTATAAATAAATAATTTTTTAAATTTTAATAAATTTTTATTGAGTAAAGCATTATATGTTTAATTGGATTTATTTATAAAAATAAATATATTTAATATATCTTAATAAATATGATATTAAATTTATTATAAAATTACTATTACTATAATTTTTTTATATTTATATATTTTCAAATAAATGTTAAAATATGATTAATATAATTGATTATCCTATAATATAAATTTAACAAAAACCATTACATCATATATCTTTGGGCCTTTCATACAGAGAAGTCAAGCCCAGCCCAAAGTCAAATAATTCAGCTCATTATTTTTTATTTAAATATTTTTATTTTTATTAATTTGATATATTTCTTTTATAAAAATTATTAATTTTAAGAGGTAAAAAGGTCAAAATAAAATTGTGAAATTTAAGTTTTTTTTTTTAAAGTAAATTAAAACCATAGTTTAAGCCCAAGTAGTGATTTAGTACTATAGTAGACGAGTTTCAGGGCAGAGGGGTGAGGAAGGGTGCAGTGTCTTTGTTGACAGCGGCGGAGGAAGAAAATGGGGAAGCGAGAGAAGAAACAGAAGCATCATCAACACAGAGCAAGAGGAGCTTCTTACTATAATGCACAAGAAGAAGATGATGAGTATAACTACCCTCAAAGTTTACCATCGTCTTTCTCTGATCAAGACCCTAAACTTCAAGGTGATTTAGAAGAAGAAGAAGAAAATGGAGAAGAGGAGGACAAGGATAATGATTCAAAACTATCCAGTGACATTCCTTCAAAGTTTCTCCTTTACCAACAATCTGTGCAGGTAATTACCCATAAAAGATTGTGATTATCCTGTTTGTTTGCTGAGAAAGTCTTGTTGTGTTTGATTATTTTCTGGAGTAAGCAAAAATCCAGAACCCAATAGCCATTTTTTCTTCTCGGTTCTGCATTTTGGTTGTCAATGAAATGTGGGTTTACGAGATTGAATTGTGGTGTGTATATTTCTATCTTAATTGGCTGTACTGTACTCTAGGAAATAGAAAAAAAAAATAAAATTAGTGGGTTTACTTTATGCCTGTTCAAACTTCGTAGTCTTATGATTGTAATGGATTTCTTGGATGTTCGATGGTTTGCAGTCACCCAAAGGAGACATCAGCTATTTGCAGAAGTTCTTTTTAATCTATGTTGGCGGGAGGTTGCCTCTCCATCTCCAGGAAGATTTCTGTGGGACTGCTCTTCTCAGGTGAAACACTTAGCTTCAGCTGCCGCCATCTTGAGATTTGATGACTTCAAAATTGTGTTCAATTTTATTAGTTTCTGAATTGATAATACCACTCTACTATAAACTTTTTTTTTTTATGCATTTATGGGGGTCATACTCTTAGCTTGTGATAGTTGTGACTTGTGAGGAGATAATCGCTGCCATGGTGCTTTATCATTTCATGACCATTTTGCTGCCTTGCTGAAATTCCCAAGAGTGCGTGCTATTTATGCATTTTGGCTTTGCTAAAGCAGTTATTTCGTTAACATTCAAAAATATGTAAATATTCAACCTGGTGGGGTGGGAAGCAAGCCCTGTTATTATAGTTTAGGAACGATTAAGAGCCGTCTTTAAGGAGCCCTGACAAGCTTATATAAACGCAAGAGCCACCAACCTCATTTTCAGTTGTGGTTCAAAGTTTACCTTCTAATTCATAAGACATCTATATTTTTTACAGTACAGAATGGCTCCGTAGTGACTCAAGACGGACTGCTGTAGGAGTGGATTTGGACCTTGAGGCACTAAATTGGTGCATGGAGAACAACATAAATAAAGTTGGGGCTGATGGTTATTCCAGAATGTCACTTTTTCATGGAAATGTTTTACAACCTTTTGAGGCTGAACTAGTCAGGTTTGAGGCCCAAGAACTGATAAGTAACATTAGATTAAGAGAGCACAAAGACAATTCAGAGGGTAATGTGCTGGAATCTTCTGTTGAAGCAGGCTCATCTGATTCTACTGGTGATAAGTACTTGAAGAGAAACTTTCCAATACCAGCAAGAGACATTGTGTGTGCTTTTAACTACAGCTGCTGCTGTCTGCATAAACGAGCGGATCTGGTTTTGTATTTCAAACATGCTCTTGATGCCTTGTCCAAAAAGGGTGGTATTTTTGTGATGGATTTATACGGGGGAACATCGTCAGAGCGCAAGCTAAGGCTCCAGAGAAGATTTCCAAATTTCACGGTATATTTTGCTCTCAATGCCATGGAAAATTACAGCATATGTGAGAGGTCCACAAGTATATACTTGGCATGCATCACTTTCCCGTTGGGGTAGTACTCATGTTTAGAAGACATAATATCCTATAGCATCAAATCTTTGAAAACTTATTGCTAGTAACTTCTCTATTAATTTAAAATAGACAGCAACTCAATGGATATAGAAATGCTCTCATATTTGTAACTTTGAGTGTGCTATTATTTTGTTTATTTTGAATATTCAAATTAGGCATGATAGTCGTAAGTAATGTTTTTCTCATACTTAGGGCAGCATGAATATAAAATGCTAAAAGTCTCCTAGGATTTATTATTATGAATCCCAGGTTTATATCTACAAGCATGGACCTGAAACTGCATCTATAAATTATTTATTGTATTCTCGATGCATACGTGGTCTGTGGTTAGTGCCTCCTCATGATGTCCTAAATTCCTTCGATTTTTATTCCTCTTTTCATTTGAGTTCTGTTAGATAAATGGATTGAGGACAGAAAATAGGGATGAGAGAGAGAGAGAGAATAGAAATGAGAAATAGAAGATTAGACTAGATGAGAGAAGAACAAATTAGATGAGAAGAGAAAAGCAATGAGCAGGGAGAGAGAGTGGTGCTCTTGTTATTGATCATTCTTTCATGATACGAATACATTTACTTTCATCTCTTTTTATACAATCATGGGAGTATACTTCAGCTCACTCTTTCTTATGTGTTTTCTTCCCTCTTCTACACTATGTGACAAGTTCTTTTTTTAGGGTTTAAAATGTGCTTCAGAATATATCAGGTGAAAATTAGAAACAAAGCTTGTATAGCATGAATACTGAGTACAGTTTTCTGAGGAAAGTTGGTTTTTTTTTATTTGGCCTTGTAGTTGAGTTTCATAATAATGGTTCCAAGGTTTTTGCATATTTTTCCCTGACATGATTCTGGTGCAGAACTAAATCTATTTTCACACCGTGTAGTTACAAATTCAAAGTACAGAAAGTTGTTTCTTCACCTTTTCGATCAACATGTAACAGTATATTTGGGAGCAAGCTGAATTTGACATAATTGAACGCAAAACCAGGATTAGCCTCCACTTCCATCTTCAGAAGCAGCAGAAAAGAATGCGCCACGCATTTTCATACAGCTGGAGGCTGTAAGCAATGTCATTGCTTATTAAATTTACGCTTAGTATGTTTGCTGGTGATGGCATCATCAGATTTGGGTCTTATAAGTTGATGCTAATGAGTGTGAGACTGATGTCCCCAGGTGGTCATTGCCAGAGATCAAAGACTGCTTAGAAGAAGCTGGATTTCAATCTGTCCACTTTTGGATTCGGCAGATGCCTGACAGTGAAGAAAACCAGAGGACGGAGGGATTTGGAGTCGGTCGAGACATAAAGTATGAGGAGGTAAGAAATTTTGAGCAAGAAGATTCTTGGAATGCGTATATCATAGCTGTTGCTAAGTAAAATTGTGGCTTTCAGCTTCTGGAGGTGATGTTGTTATTGCTGTTCACTTTGCTGGAAAAGAACAGTCATGACGGATTTCTTGCATGTTTGATTAATTAGATAGATAAAAAAGAACAGCATAACGAATTTCAAATAATAATTTAATAAATAAATATTACAATAAGATTAATTAGTTTGTATTTGCTTTTACGTAATTAATTAACTCAATAATGTATTTTCAAATAATAATTAATTATTTAATTTGAACTTAAAAAAAAAAAGGGCAAAAGTATTTCAATGGCTGAAAAGAGAGAAAGGGTGGGGGGGACCAACGTAACACCTAATCCAAAAGAAGAGTTCCACGCTTGATGTTGTTGACCAATCACAACCCATCAAATGCCCTCCCTCCCTCCTTTCTTTTTTTTTTAATTATATTTATATTTATATTTAATTATTAAAATCGAATATTTAATTTAATTTAATTTCAACCTTTTACTTCATACTTAAAATATTAAATTTAAAATATTTAATTAAATGATAAAAAATTTATATTAATCTAATTTCAATTGTTTGAGATTAGATATATAAAAAAATTTTATATGAAATTAAATCTAAATATTTAAAATAGTTAATAATAGATTTTTTATAAAATAAATAAATAAAAATTTGATAATAATTGAAAAATTCAGACAATGTTGATAATAATTAATTAAAAAATTTTAAATAAAACAGTGAATATAATAATTACATAAAAAAAAAAAAAAAAGAGATTATCTTAAATATGGGGTGTAAATGGATAGCAGCGTTATACCGCAGAAGAAAAAGTCGAAATTGGCGTGAGTTAACGTAAAGGTTTGACGTAGCTTAAACGGCTTCCAGAAGTTTTTTTTTAATGGCATCGTTTATTTAACGCGTTAATTACACAGAGATGCAGCGTTTGTTTGGTAGAAAAGAAAAAGAAAGGGGAAATTAAATTTTTTCATAAAAAAGAAAGGAAGAGAGAAAGAGAAGGTGGGTGGAATCTTCTTCAGGCAAAGCTTTCTGGAATCCCCCTCCCTCTTCTCCTTCTCTTTATATTTAACCTTTCTGGAGGTGCTTTTCTTTTGGGTTTCTATTTGATTTTCTTCACTTTTTCGTTGATTCCATTTTCCTTCATTTTTTCTTTCTTTCTTTCTTTCTCTACCCAATTCAAATTCCTCAGATTCCTTCTCTCTTTTTCTTTCCTTTTATTTGATTTTCTCTCTATCACCTTCACATCACACAATCACCGATCAATACCCATATTCGGCGTATCTCAAATCAGGTAAGGATTTGATTTTCTTAAGATGTATTGTTTTGGAATTTCTCTGATTTGCTAATTTTGTGATCTTCTTTTATTTTGAAGGAATCGGAGGGATAGAAATGGCGGAAGAACATAGATGCCAAGCACAGCGTCTCTGCGCAAACAACTGCGGATTCTTTGGGAGTCCGGCCACCCAAAATCTCTGCTCCAAATGTTACCGGGATCTCCAGCTAAAAGAGCAGCAATCCTCCAACGCCAAGCTTGTCTTAAACCAAACCCTAGTCTCCACCTCATCACCATCGTCTTCCTCATCGTCGACTGCATCAGTTTCAATTTCGAATCCTTTGGCCGTTGAGATCAGCAGCAATAAGCCTGCGTCGTCGCCGATGGTTGCCGTGAATGATAAGGAGGAGACACCGGTGGTGCTACCAAACAGGTGTTTGACATGCAGGAAGCGATTGGGACTTACGGGATTCAAGTGCAGGTGTGAGATGATGTTCTGCGGGAGCCACAGGTATCCGGAGCAGCATGATTGCACCTTTGATTTTAAGGCTATGGGCAAGGATCAAATTGCTAAGGCCAATCCTGTGGTGAAGGCAGAAAAGCTGCAGAAAATTTGAAATTTCAAGAAAAAGAAAAACAAAAGGAAATTTGATATCTGTTTCCCTGTGTGATTTGGAGTTTAGGGTATTGAATGAAATTTGGTGATGTTGACGTACGGCCGGCTGGTAATAGTGTAGCCGGGCCGGTGGGGAGTTGGGTTGATGGTGAAGTGGTGGCCGGTGGGGATGCTATTTCGTGGTGTATGTAAAGTCAATGAAATTTTAATCGAGCTTTTTTTTATATATTAAATGTTTTAGTTTGGTAAGTAATTGAAATTTGAGTTTTATAATATAAAGTTATTGAAAATATTAAATTTTATTATATAAAAGTACAGAAATAGCCTTTATCATAAAACTAAACATTACCGCGTAGTTTACAAGAATCGAGCTAAGAGTGTCTGCATAGGCATAGCACGGTTGGTACTTGGATGGTAGAGTTGGTACTAAAGAGTCAATGTTCGAGTCCCGACAGTGGCAGTGTGAGAGTTTCACTTTCTGGGTGGGTTTTTTGTGCGCACCGAGCCCCTGAATCTCCTATCTAAGAGGCTGTCGTGTACCGTAGTTTATTTTTTTCTCTTACACTGTCGGGCCGGGGTGAGGGGGTCCTTTAGGATTGGGGATTATCAATCTTTTAGTACCAAAAAATCGAGCTAAGAGTTTTGAAGAGATTGAATAAGTCTCGAATAGCTTACAAATTATTGTAATTCTCGAATAGCTTACAAAGAGATCGAATAAGTCTTGAATAGCTTACAAATTATTGTAATTCTCGAATAGCTTACAAATTGTTGTAATTTCACCAAAAGTATATACAAATCAAGCTAAGAGTTTTAAAGAAATCGAGTCGAGTCTCGAATAGTTCACAAAGACTCGAATAATTCACAAAGACTCGAATAGTTCACAAACAACTTGATTTATTTATAATATGATTTTTTTTTTGTGTATAAATACAATGTTTTACTTTGTTAAAAAGAATAAATTAAGAGGGGGGGGGGGGGGTTGATGTATAAAGTAATGGGAAGATTGAGCCCAGTGGTAAAAGCTCAAGACATTGTTGGCTGAGGTTCCGTGTTCGAGTCCTCTTACCAACGTAGTGGAACTGAGTTCCTCCAAAAAATCCTCCATACGCGTAGGGGCAAGCGGTATCCAATCCGTAGGTCCAGGCCAGAGGGGGGTTTCTGGAGTATGGGGCCGTAGTGCGGTGTAACCAGTCACTTAAAAAAGTTTACCCAACACAGTTTTAAAGAAAGAGCTCTCAGTGAGCTCCCTTTTGGGAGCTCCCAAATGCTCTCAAAAATGGGGTGGACGGGAGTGGGTTCTCCCTAGGAAGATGGTGCTTCTGCATGGTCTCTGATTTCCATCTGCTATTTGAGGGCATCTGGACTCACGGTGGGTACTTTACTGGGATGCTTTTGATTTATTTTTGGATTTATTTGTGGTTTTTATGATTTGCATGGTTATCTCTTACGCTCTGTAAACTCTGAAATATCACGAAGTATGGTTCGAAGTTGATGGACGGTTTTGTTAATCTCATCTACTGATAGTAAGATTCTGGATGCATGGGTGTTATTATTGTGAGGAGTTTTTATTCATTATTGTGATTTTATGCTTTTCATGGTTGAATCCTTCACACGGTAAATGTAAAAATTTTCATGAAGCTCTGGGTCGGATTGGATGGACGAAGATGTTACTGAAATTTGATGTGGGAGTTGTTTAAATTTCATTTGGTCCATTTGTTGATGATTTTGAGATGGACATTTGTTGTGAATATTATTGACCGGAAGTTGCTGGTATTATTGACCGGAAGTTACTGGTTCGGAGGGAGATAAAAAGGGTGTGAGGGTGCAGACCGGTGGTTCAAACCACCGACTCGCTGGTGCGTAGAGCGTCACATGGTGCGCTCGCTGGGTCTGGAAAGCCCACGCATGAAGACCAGTTGACGGAGCTGGGGGAGAACCGTCCGTGTAGGCGCGCTCACGGTGAGATGGGGACGATGAAGCTGGGAGAAATTATTGTGTGCAGGCGTGTTCACAGTGAGAACAGTTTCAAAAACGGTGCCGTTTCTGTGTTTCAGCGGAGGGGTGGCCAGCGGATTGATACACGGCCTGGGCGCGTAGCGCGTAGAATCTGGCGTGTTACTGTGTGGTCAGTGGTGTCAGCGCTATGTGTCAGCTGCGGCTCGTAGGGTGCAGGCGGGACGCTCCAGGCATGGGTCGCGCTGAGCGGGAGCACAGAAGGTGCCTTCCCGCGCGGAAGGGTGTTGTGAACGGCGTCGTATGGAGTTGGAGCCGACGTCGTTTTGGTGCAGATAAAACGCGTCATGAAATTGCCTGGAATGGTGACGTTTATGTCTGAAACACTGTCGTATTGGGATGGACCGGTGTACTGGTACCGACGTCGTTTTGGTAATAACCGATTAATGTGTTGGGACCGTATGTACTGGGGTAAAGCGCTGTCGTTTTGGAGCATTATTAACCGGGGTAGTGGAAGTGACGTCGTTTTGGTGGGAATCTGCGTGAAACGGTGTCGGTAAAATTGATAGAAATCGGTATATGGCTTATGAGACGTTGCCATTTTGGGGTTGATTGAGATTTTTGCACAGGCCGTGAAGACTGTGCGGAAAGCTGAGCTAGATGGGGCGACGTCGTTTTTGGAGGGGCGACGGCGTTTCTGAAGGGCTTCGGCTTATATGGATTTGCTTGATTAGTGAGGTAAGGAAATGCTAACATTCTGTTTATTGAAGCAGATGTTCTTTTGATTTTGTGCCCAAGGAGAGCATGGTGAACAGTAGGTTGTGGCAAGAACATGGCTTTTTGGAGTAAAGGGAACGGCGTCGCATTAAGGGAAACGACGCCGTTCTTGCGCTGGGTTATCCTACTTAGGAACCGTTTCACTTGAGACGCTGCCGTTTTGGAATGTTGGTTTGTTTTGAGAAGGCCGCGGGCGGGACTTTATCGGTTTCGCGTGTTGGAGTGAGACTTGGGTCATACGGTGTCGGTTTGGTGAGGCGTGTGACAAGTGGGATGATCAGCTGATAGAAGAACGGTGTCGTATTGCGTATTGTGTATGCAGACGACGTCGGTTTGTGAGGGGCTTAACGTGCTGCACGACGTCGGTTTGTCTGGAAGCACCCGGGGCAGTATGTGGAGCTGGGTTCATTGTGGCGCGCCTGACCTCTGTGTGACGACGTCGGTTTGATTTTATGATTGAGGCGTGTATGTGAGAAAGAACACGGGGGGCATGCTACGATGGATTCACGCGACGTCGTTTGGGGGTTCTGGACTAGGTGACGTCGTTTGGCTGTGAGAGGATGTGTTGGGAAGCGACGTCGTCTTGATTTCACGGGTAAATCTGCTGAATGTGTATGGGGAAAATGGTGTGGCCGGGTGCAGGGGAGTGGGACCTCTTGTGGGACGCCAGGCGATGCCGTTTTGACTGGAGGGCACGGCGACGTCGTTAAGGAAATGTTGATATGATTTTGGTGCTCCTTAACACGCCCAGGACGTGCACACACACTGCTGAACACTGCCTGGGCGTGTACTTCACTGAACAAAATGGGGACTTTTTGCAAATAGGAATATTTTGATTTTGGTCAATATTTTGTGACTTATATGCAAGTTGTGACACACATAGCTAAGGGGTATGCCCCTTTTTCTTTTGTAATGAATATGATGTCAGGAATGGGATTAAAAGACTTATTGTACAAGTTGGGGAATGCCCCTCCTATGACTTGTAAAACATTTTTGGTATCAAATACACATTTACCTTTTACCAAAAAAAAAAAAAAAGAAAGAGCTCTCAGTCTGTCAATCCTTACTATGTCTGGACCTGGTAAGTTTCCCCGTGTTGAGTCAAATTAAGCCGCAGGCTCCACTCCTGGTGGTGCCCTTCCGTCAATT
>CAOGCB010067111.1:0-15351 GCA_948266635.1 Cnidoscolus chayamansa
TTAACATTGCAGACAAGTTATAGTCGAAAGGAACGTCCTCCCAACCAATCTTACCGTATTATTAGATTACTAAGATACGATCTAATAATAACCCCTAATTAACAAGTAACCCTAAGTACGACGAATGATTTAACTTGTTAAGAACATTAAAATCTAGTAAGACATTGCCCTAGTCAACAAAGACTACGAGAATTCATTTAAACTAGATTATGCATTCGCTCAATATAACCCAAAAACATCTACACACAGTGGCGTACGCAGGAATATAATTTTGGTGGGGCATCACTATACTGTAATCGAATATAAAATTTTCTGATTTATTTACTATATTGGCGACTTCACACATTCTCTGTTTTTTTTAATGAACCAAAACGACGTCGTTTTGATTTAAAATTTTAAATACTAAAACGACGCCGTTTTGATTTAAAAAATTAAAAAATAAAGCTCAAAATTATATCGTTTTGGTTAAAAAAATTAAAAATAAAGACTAAAACAATGTCGTTTTGGTTAAAAAAATTAAAAAAAATCTTTAAACGACGTCGTTTTGGTTTAAAAGACTAAAACGACGTCGTTTTGTTTTAAAAATTAAAAAATAAATCTCAAAACGATGTTTTTTTGGTTTAAAAAATTTTAAAAATCAAAATGAGGCCATTTTAATTTAAAATTAAAAAAATTAAAGATAAAATGAATGTAGTTTTAAATTGAATTAAAAAAAAAAAAAAAAAAAACAAAAAAAACTTAAACTAAGCTTTTTTTTGGTGGCCCGGGGGGGCACGGGCCCAGGCAGGCCCCCCCTGGGTCCGCCCCTGTCTACACAATCAAATTATATCAATTGCCACTTATATCAATTCGGCTAAACAATTACGGATTTAACCTAGTTGATTAGCTATGTAAATTCCTATTATATAAACAACGGGTCATGTTTGAACAAATAACAATAATTTACTACGGAGGCAATCTCCGAAGAATTCACAGAAAATACATAAATACAATATAAATAAAAAAGATAAATTAAAGCATATTAAGATATCACAATCATCAAGAACTTCAACATTGAATTATCCCTTGACTGAATAAAGAAGTTTAGCCACGCATAGCCGTCATGAAAACACTAAGAATTTCTAAAAATAAAAACCTAAAATCTTGTCTCTTGTCTGAGTCTCTAGAATTCTCTCTAAACAATATAGTTTTAACTTATATACTAATAAAAAGTGGAGCCAAGCTTAATATAATAAAAATGCCCAATAAAACAGTGTTTAAATAATTTTCTTAAATCGTTAAACATGTTTAATACATCAAATAATTTCATGCATCATTTGTCCAATTAAAGTTAGTCCGCTACAGCCCTGCTCTGCCGTTAGTCTTGCCCAATGGTAACTCCTGGCAATATCAAAACGTCTTCAACAATTAATTCCTTTGATCAAAACTACTCAAATATGCTTTAAGAGCTTCTTTTTTGTCAAATCCAACAATTCCTAATCAAAAGACAAAAAACTAAATAAAAGCTTATATTTAAATACAAATATTATCAATTAAGCACAAAATTAGGAATAAAAACATGTTGGATTTGCAAGCTATCAATGAAATTATATAATTGTTTGTTTTTTTATAAATAAAAGTTAAAAGATTAAATAATATATTTATGAAGATAGAATTAATAAGTAAATAAATATTGAAAAATAAAATAATATAGAAAAAGGGAGCAAAAGAAAGCATTTTGAGGGTTAAATGAAGCCCTTTCCTTGGTACTTTTTATTATTGTGGAAGTGCTCTATCAGTAGTAGTATGGTGGAAGACATTACTTCTTTAGAATCTTTGACTAATTAATGACATCTTTTCCCACTTATCTAACTCATTCATGAGATTTCAATCCAACTTATATATTTATGTTTTAATTCATTAAAAAATGTGCATAATGAATATCTAAATCTTAATATCTAAGTGTATATTAAAAAAAAATCCATCAAATAAACTTATTTTTATATACAAACTCGTGGTAAGGTGATTATAAGAAAGAACAAAGCTATGAGCAATGGGGCTTCACAAACAGGCCTTTTAGTGGAGCTCTCTCTATTGGGCTTCCATGTGTTTCCTAAATTAATATCTAATTATATATAAAAAAAATAATTACATAAAATTTATATTATAAATTTTAAAAGTGGCAATGACGACGATTGGAACTGGACAATGGACACGCTCACGACAAGAGGAGAATGAAATGATGGGGCGATGGAGATGTTTTGCACTCACAGCGATGGCAATTGGACAGTGGATGAACAGCGATGGCGATGTTGACTGGACAGTGAATGCCGGACGACACTTTTGGGCTCACGAGCAGTAGGAAGAGTGAAGGGTTGTGCACGTGCACGTGCACGTGCATGAATGAATGCTTTGGGCCACAACAATAAAATAAAATGAACCTAGGGGTGAGCAAAATAACGTATTGAATGAGTTCTGTTGGGTTCGGTTTTTTTTTATTCAAAACTGAATTAAATTTTTAAAAATTAAAATTATTATAAAATTAAACTAAATTACGAAATTAAATCGATTCATTCATGTTATTTGTTTATTAGAATGAAAACTAGTAATATGTATAATTATGTTATGCATCCTGTATTTTTATGTATATATAAGAAATAAATTTTTATTTAAGGTATATTGTAGTATGCATGATATGTAACTATGTTAATAGAAATTATGGTTACATATATATTAAATAGAGATTTTAAAAATGTTTAGTGTATATGTAATAGGTTACATTAAATGATTTTATTATGTTTGAAATCTGTGAAATATTATCATATCGATTTAATAGATTTGCTAGAATTTTGAATTTTTTTTTTGTGATTAGTATTTCAATATCAGGTTTAAAATTCAGACTGTAACATAAATTTATTATAAATATATTAGATACTTACCATTCAAATTATAAAACTAATAAATAGATAAAATATGTTATAAGATAAATTATAAATACATAACACAAATAATAAATTAGTTTTTTAAATATAAAAATAAAATATATAATTGTGATATTTAATTATATTAAATTATATAATATTATATGTATATCTCCATGGAAATTAAAGACGAGCATTTAGTCAGTTTAATTTAAAATTAAATTGAATTGAAAAAAAAATCAAAATTTCAAAATTTAAAAAATAAAATTGAATCAAAGTAAATAAAATATTTGAATTGAAATTCTTGATTTGATTTTGCTTCCTTTTTTTATTTATTAAATATGTTGAATTTGGAAGAAAAAAAATTGAGTATCTCAATAAAATAAAATTTTATTAAAAAAAGTGATAATTAATTTTCTTATTTGATTTTGAAAAGAAATTATGTTAGATTTTAAGTTGAAAATATAAATCATATTTCAATAAATTAAACATTTATTTAATAAATAGATTGGTTGAATTAATTATAATTATTATTTATTTGATTTTAAAAGATAAATAAATTGAAATTAAAAAATTGAAAATATAAATTAAATTTTAATAAAATTAAATTTTATTTAAAAATTGATTATTTTAATTTTTTATTTAAAATTTAAAATTTAATTAAAAAATTAAAATTATATATAATTAAAATTCAAATTTGTAATTAATACTGAAAATAGGAATTTGGAATAACAAGTAATGTATTTATTAGGAGGCCAAAAATAAGCAAAGTATTTACAGATTTCCACTTTGTCAAACCAATCCAATCAATCGTTGCGTCAGCGCTTACGTTCCTTCTCAAGATTCTCCGAAATAACCTCTTCCGTCGGTCTGGGCCTCAGGATTAATTACCTTACCTTATCACGGACAATATTTAATGTCTCTTTTTCGATTTGGTCCTATGTTTTCTTTATTATATTGAACTTTGAGCATTATTGCTGTCAATTTTTTACACGATCCGTTTATACGATACGATATATAATTAATCGGATTTGAATTTATATTAAATGTGTTTGTATCATAAACGGATCAATCCGTTTATGACACGATAAAAATACAGATCTAAACGGATTGACCTGCTTAATCCGATTAGACATGGAATAATACGTTTATTTAAATAGATTAATAATTAACTTATCTTATATTAATTTAATTAAATATATTATAAATATTATGATTTATTTATTTAAATTAAATTTATTAGATAATTAATTTTATTTAAAATAGTAATATTTTAATTTTAAATATCAATTTGTAAAATATAAAATCATCTCATCCATTCTTTTCGTATAAATATATGTAAATTTAATTGATTTATAAATATTTAGATTTAAATAATAGTTATATAGATATTAATAGTATAATTAAATAATATTATTTAATTTTAATTCATTTTAACATATTAAATATATTGTATTATGAGATTAAAATAATTATTTATTTAAATTAATTAAATATTTAATAGAGTATTATATGATATAATATTAATTTAATTATTTAAATGGATTACACAGATCAACCCGTTTAACACTTTCAATAAACATGTCCGAATTAAAATTGAATATCTTGTCACGATTAATTAAATGGTTAAATTTCAAGTTAATTATTTTAATATTATAAATATATATTGACACAACACGTTTATAACCCGTTAACACGAATTGAAAGCTCTAAGCAATACCCTCTCCTCTCCTCTCCATCCATATTGGACACAAACCCACGCTTCACTATCCAACTTATAAAGTATTACTTGATTTTTTTAATGTAATTCAAGCTTCTGCATTTGAAATCTGGAATTGTAGCTTTTTTTTTTTAATCGTTAATCAAATATTTAATTTAATAAAAAAATAATATACAGTTCCAATTTAACTGTTAAAAATAATAAAATATTATTATTAATAAAAAAATATATTTCAACTCTCGTTGATAGATTCAAGCTTTTACATTTGAAAGCTGTCAAAGATTTTATTTTATTTAATTAATTTTTTTATAACATTATTTATTTTTAAAAAAATTGTCTCCCAAAAAATAGTAATTATCACTTTTATCTTTTTAAACCGTATGAATATATTTTTTTCTTAATTTATTAAAAAGGTCCTTTTAAAGTGGGATTCAAAATCACATTATATTTTATTATAATTATAAAAAATTGTTTCCTTCAAAACTAAGTACAAATTTATATTAATAGACCAATAAATCAATTCCCTTTTTCAATGGGTTCACTTTAACATGGTATAAGTTATAAATTGGAATCTATTTTTACTATGGAAATAAAAAAAATTCAATTTAAAAATAATGATAAATAAAGGAAAATATCTTTTTTATTTAAAAATATTTTATTTAAGATATTGTGTTACTAATAATTCTAAAATTCAAATTTAGAATCTAATGAAAAAAAATATAAGAATAGAATTCTTAATAATGTTATTATTAAGCGTAATTAACATGGATGTTAAATTAGCGCGTGATGTACCTTGTCAGCAATAGTGGAAGCCCGAAAGATTACACACCGCTGCAACACTCTTTTTGCGCATGCACTTTCCGTTTGATTAAGTAAATCAAAAGCGTCACATGAGATTATATTTTTTCTTTTTCCAAGTTAAAAGAGGAGCAAGCGTAGGCTGGAGACAGCGAATGGGGAAAGCGATAAGACACCCCCCATTACCATCTCACAGCACATATAATATAAGCTTTATAACAACACCCATCTTCACAGAAATGCATGCATCAAACCACGTAAGTCCATGTCCGATTTGCTGAATGGAAATTACGTTATTATAATGAAACAAAACGACAAGATTTTTGTTGTCCGATTGGCAGCCATACAAGTCCTTGGATAGCTAGATACCTTTTATTGAGGTCGCCAATATTTCCTGCCCCACGAAATCCACGTGTCTTAGCAAGAAAAAACGTTAATTCAGTACAGATGATAATCACATTTCTCGAAGCCCCCAAGCCTTGCCCTCGGCACGCACATCCTGACCTCACCGCCTTCTCAGTTTTTTCCTCGTCTTACCTTCCTAGCTATAACCTCCCCCTATTACAACCTATAAGATTGCCTTCCTTTTTCTTCCTCATTCGTATCTCCCCGACTTAAAGCATTTTTCACATCATTCGTCTCTCTCGTTTCTCTGTTTCTTTCTTTCTTTGCTTATTCCTTCCTCCAATGGAGAGCCTCACCCTCACTGGGTTGTTGAACAAATCTGCATCTGAATTCCCCAATCTCCGTGCCCTTTCTGTCTCTGGTAAACTCGATTTGACGCACTCTCAATTGCAACACATCGTCGATCATGCCGCTTCTCTCCTTGTCGCTTCCGGTGTCACTCCTGGCGATGTCGTCGCTCTCACTTTCCCTAACACCGTCGAGGTATGTTTCTCTTATACACTCCCATAAGCACCATTGGGTATCAGAAAATGCAAAAATTGATAAGGAGCATGAGATTTAGGTTCAGGCTTATCGTTTTTGTTCATTTTTCGATTTGTTTGGTTACGAAACGTTAATACCTAATTAAAACTTCTTCTTCTTCTTCTTTTTTTTTTTGTTTGGCAGTTTGTTGTGATGTTTCTGGCCGTTATTCGGTGTAGAGCCACCGCAGCGCCGCTAAATCCGGCTTACACAGCTGAGGAATTCGAGTTTTACCTATCCGATTCCGAATCAAAGCTTCTCGTTACGTCAGCAGAAGGCATCCAATCGGCTCAAGCCGCCGCTTCCAAGCTCAACATACCTCACGTGGCCGCCACACTCCACGAAAAAACAAAAACAATAGCCCTCTCTTCGTCAAATACCGAGTCAAATGTCGGCTCGGTCAGCGAACTCGTCAACGACGCGTCTGACGTGGCCCTCTTCCTCCACACCTCTGGCACCACCAGCCGCCCTAAAGGCGTGCCTTTGACTCAGCTTAATCTCGCTTCCTCTGTTTTGAACATAAAGTCTGTGTATAGATTCACTGAGTCTGATTCCACAGTTCTCGTGTTGCCTCTGTTTCACGTTCATGGTTTACTTGCTGGACTATTGAGCTCACTCGTGTCTGGAGCCGCCGTAGCTCTTCCATCCGCCGGAAGATTCTCGGCCTCGACTTTCTGGCAAGACATGATTGCATACAAAGCCACGTGGTACACTGCCGTCCCCACGATTCACCAAATCATACTCGAACGTCACGTCAGCAAGCCAGAGGCGGCTTACCCAAAACTGAGGTTCATCAGGAGCTGCAGCGCATCTTTGGCGCCGTCTATATTGGACCGCCTGGAGGAGGCGTTTGGGGCGCCGGTATTGGAGGCTTATGCAATGACTGAGGCGTCTCATTTGATGACCTCTAACCCGTTACCCGAAGATGGTGGGCACAAAGCCGGGTCAGTTGGGAGACCCGTTGGTCAAGAAATGGCGGTGTTGGATGAGAACGGTGTGGTGCAACCGGCTGGTGTTAGTGGGGAGGTATGTATTAGAGGACCAAATGTGACTAAGGGTTATAAGAATAATCCCGAGGCTAATAAATCTGCATTTCAATTCGGGTGGTTTCACACCGGAGATGTGGGGTTTTTCGACTCCGATGGGTACTTGCATCTTGTGGGTCGGATCAAGGAGCTCATTAACCGTGGAGGTAGGATCAATTCTTTGTTGCTCGATTATGAAATATTTAATTAGGTTGTTGACCCAGTTCACTGAGTTTCTGTTTGGTTCAATATTTTCAGGCGAGAAGATCTCACCGATTGAAGTGGACGCAGTACTTTTGTCTCATCAAGACATTGCTCAGGCAGTAGCCTTTGGAGTCCCAGATGATAAGTATGGTGAAGAGGTGAGAAACCATTCCCACTTAAGAGAATCAACAGTTCGATGATTGTGAATTGCCTGTGGTCTTAATTTGAATGTTGTTTTCTTCAATTGCAGATAAATTGTGCCATAATTCCAAGGGAAGGATCAAACATTGACGAGGCTGAGGTACTTCGCCACTGTAAAACTAATCTTGCAAGTTTCAAGGTTCCCAAGAAGGTTTTCATCACTGATTCTCTCCCAAAAACAGCAACTGGAAAGATTCAGCGCAGGCTTGTAGCAGAGCATTTTCTTGCTCAAATCTCCACAGCTAAGGTTCCCAAGTTCGGAGCTTAATCAGCCATTTGCAGGATACTTTTTTATATTAGTCATTGGTTATGCCTAGACATGATTACTGATTACAGAATCTCCTTTTCTTCTATTGTTTGCGAAGACAATCACAAACTAATTGCTTCTGTATGCACAAATCAGCAACAAAATTTCATAGGCAGCAGCTGATTATATGTGAAATTTATTTATTTATTAAGTGATGCAAGTCAAAGTTAAATGAGTAAACTTTGTCTATGATGGCGTGTTTGAAGAGCTGAAATATGAAGTTAATGATTCGTAGACTGATTCTGACTTGAGGTCAATGCTTGAATTTTTAACTTGTACTTGGCGTCTGCTTGACCTAATCATGTCAGTGGTTGGATTCGGTTCTGTGTTGAGCAATTTTAATTTGATTCTCAACTGCAACCACAAGCTTTGCTTAAATTATAAATCACCAATTTCAGCTAAAACACATGCAGTGCAAGAACCCAACATCATCATTATTATTTCAGCATTGTCAAGCTTACAAGTTAATTGTCCTGAAGAGGACATACTGTTTATTTCTTTTAGCTTGTCTTATTTTGCTATTTATTTTAGTTACTCTTCCTTTATATATATATACATTTTAATAACAATGGTGTGACCACTTTGTAATTCTTTATTTTTGGCGTCTTTAATTACATTTAATATATATATATATATATATATATATATATATATATTGTTACTAAAATATAGACTTTTCAAAATTTACTCGATAAATTTTAAAAAATATTGTGGTTTAACATCCTCCATATAATTAATATGCAATATAGCAAGCAATTAAAATATAACTTTAATTAATCATACTAAATACTAATTGATGTTGTACATGAATTTTCTATTTGCCAAATTATAGAAAACATTTGTGAAATATAGAATAGATCATGAAAAGAACAATATATATATAATTTTTAAGTTACGAGTCCTTCATATATAACGCACCACATATAAAATTTTATAGATATATATGATAATAATCTTATACATAATAAAACATACACCATCCCTATATATAGATAAGAATTCAATTAAAAAAATATAGTAATTTTTGAATGCTGTATTGATTAATATAATAAATGTAAGAAATCCAGGAATTCAACCATTTCACCGTTGCAAATAGCAAGAATCCAAAATTCTGAACCAACACAATATATAACAATTGGATCTTTGTATTGGGCTTTGTAGTTTGTATGAAAAGTGATACTAATAATAGACAATTTAATATGAATATATTAGTAACCATTACCGGCCAGTCCCCAGCATCCAACCAATGGACAGAGTCAGCCTATGGCCGAAAACAACAATCAAATCCCACATTTTCTCCACCTTCCAAAGGCCACCATTCATAGCCCTGAAAGCAAGGATCTCTCACCTCTTTTTTATTCTTACAACTCTCTCTTCACCCTCCTCTCCTCCCTTCTTTCTTTCAACATTTCAAAAAAGCCCCCTCCCTCCTTCGTTGCTGGCAAAATGGTAAGTTCTTGCTTCCTTACTTCTTACATGAAACCATCTTCTTCTAAGATTCTTGTGATATCTTTGTAATGAATATGACTGCTTTGATGAAATAGGCAAATTCTGCATCTGGAATGGCTGTTCATGACGAGTGTAAGTTGAAATTCTTGGAACTCAAAGCGAAAAGAAACTATAGGTTTATTGTGTTCAAGATTGAGGAAGGAGTTCAAAAGGTGACAATAGAGAAGCTGGGACAACCTCAGCAAAACTACGATGATTTCCTTGCCAGTTTGCCCGCAAATGAGTGCCGATATGCTGTCTATGATTTTGATTTCACGACTAATGAGAATGTCCAGAAGAGCAAAATTTTCTTTATTGCATGGTACGTACGTATATATCAAGAATGCAATTGCATGGATTTCTTCTTTCTCTTTTAAAACAGTGTAATGCTGTGTGGTCTATCTGCTTCTGCTTCTTCTTCTTCTTCTTCAGGTCTCCCGATGGATCGAAGGTGAGAAGTAAAATGCTGTATGCTAGTTCAAAAGACAGATTCAGGAGACAGCTTGATGGGGTTCAGGTGGAGTTGCAAGCCACAGACCCAAGTGAGATGAGCTTGGACATTGTTAAAGCTAGAGCCCTTTAAGTATTATTATTATAATCTTCATGCTTTTGGGGGGCCTCTTTTTTTAGTTGCCTGGTGGATGAGCCTCGGAGATAAGGGCTCACTCCTAAGTTAATTGTTGTTCCTTAGTTAAAGTATTTGCTTGTGTTGCCAAGTGAACTTGATTAATTTCCTGGAATATTGTTGATGATGGGTGGTGATATATCCCCTGCCCCTTTCCTTAGGTTTAATTATGTATTTTTATTTCTTGTATAGTTTTTTTTTTATATGTATGTATTCATGGGAAAATTACCCAATAATTTATTTATTTTTATTCCCCTTCTTAAATATTATCTTCTTAAATTAATTGAACAAGAAATTTAATTTTGGGGTTATTTTAACAAGGCTTCTATATTCAGACCAAAAACAATTACATTTCTTCCTTCCTACACTAAAATTTCTAAATAATTGTCAAATTACAAATATTTATAATTTATGGGTTTAAGTTAATTAGTTAAGTGTAATTGTTATATTGCTAACAATATATTATTTATAAAATAAATAAATAAATAATCCATACAAAAATTTTAAAAATAAAATAACATTGCATTTTTTATAGTATTTTTCAGTTATGAGAGATTTAAAAAAAAAATTAATTAAGAAGTGCACTAAGGCCCAGTGCTTATCAGCAACAGGGATAACTAAAAGGGCTACGGGCCCAACATATAAAGAATAATCCAAGCCTTGCACGAGTTTAATTGAACCGTGACCCAGTCATGAGATTGGTTCGATGTCGGGTCCGATTTTTTGAAATTGGTTTCCCACTCGTTATGAAACGACATAGTTTCTTCTGTTATTGTCTTATTTCAGTCATTACTCAAGTCTCCTTTTGATTGGTGGTAGCTAGGGTTTTATATTTCAAAGGCTATAGCCCACAACCCATAGTCGCCTGTACTGTGCAAGGCTTAGCCATGGAGACCTCTCCTTCTCTTCCATCTTCTCTTCCATCTTCATGTTGGAGCAATGTCGTCAAGAACCAACCGCCACCAGAAAACAAGCAAAAACCCAACGCGACAAATCAACTATTCGCCGAAAGCTGCAACTCCGCGAAAGGTATTTCGATTGCAGTAATTGATGCAAACGCCGTAATCGAGGGCGGTGAAAAACTCCATAACTTGGCCGACAGGTTTGTTACCGTCCCTGAAGTTCTCGCCGAGATTCGTGACCCCGTCTCCCGTCATCGCCTCTCTCTCGTTCCCTTCAGCATCGACTCCACGGAGCCCACCCCCGAAGCTCTCCACAAAGGTTGTTTCCAATGTATCAATTTTCTTTTGTAGTTTTGGCGTAGTGCAGTTTATAATTGAGGGAAGGAAAGTTTTATTGGATTCGATGTTTAATCTTCTGGTCGCAGGTGGAAAAGAAAATTTAAACGGAAGGAAAGCATATTTTACATAGAGTTTGATGATCTTATTGGAATCCAAAAATAAGGGTTGTTTATTTTGAACTGGTATAATGTAATCTTTTAACTATCGATCGTGTTATTACTTGTTTTTTTTTTTTTTTTTATTTTTTTTTTTTTATTTCTTCTTCATGCATGGGTAGATTTATATTGTCATCTCTGCTAACATTCGGCTCTAACAAAAACGTTAGGAAGATTTTTCTGGTTTCTAGTTATACAATTACGTAATTTTAAGATAATTGGTTTCATCAATTTGCTTCAGCCATTATTTCCTGTTGATTTCGGAATACAAAAGTAAGAAAAAAACTAGAATATTAGGAATCAAAAAGGGTTGAGAATGCAACTTTGATTTCACATTTTAACCTCGTCTGTTTAATTACTTGCGTTGGTTTATTGAAGAGTAGTGCTTGAACTGTTTATCTAATTGCATGGGTGCTCACAAATTTTTATGTCCCATGGCAGTTGTCAAATTTGCAAGAGCAACTGGTGACTTACAGACTCTGTCAGATGTTGACCTCAAACTCATTGCCCTAACTTACACTTTAGAGGCACAGATCCATGGAACCAAACATGTCAGGGATGCACCTCCTTCTATCCATACAGTCAATGTGAAGAGGCTTCCTGAGAAGGATATGCCTGGGTGGGGTTCTAATGTTCCTAATTTGGAAGAATGGGAGGCATTAGAACAGGAAGCTGGGGATGGAACAAATGCACGTTCGAGGATCCTTCCCCTGAAAGAGATGAGCTTGAACGCTATCCCTGGATGTGATCAATCTGAAGATGGTTCAATGGAAAGTGAAGCACATTCTGATAAACATGAAAATGTTGAGCAAGGCTCAAGCAAACATAGGAGATATCCAAAGATGAAAAAAGAGATAACTATTGATGGGAAGAAGATGGTAGCTGATGGAATTGATGCATCTCAGGGACAAGTTGATGATGATGCTGGTGATTGGATGCCTGCTGTCAGTCGAAGTACTCATCGAAGGTATCTTAGAAGGAAAGCTAGACGTGAATATTATGAGGCATTATCTGAAAAAGATAGTCAGCAAGATCTGGATGAAAATATGGATAACAACAATGCTAATGAAACTACTATCCCAGATCAACTGTTGCATCAAAATTCTAAAACAGTTGATGCTGAAAATGATATTTCTGAGGAGGGCAAGGCAAAGGATGACGGCGAAGATCTCAATTCAATCCTAGAGCAGATTAGGCTGGAAGAAGGTTCGCTGGATGTTCTTCAAGAGGGGAAAGAAACAGACAATACCCTCGCAGAGCACGGGTTTGCTGATTCCTTGGTGATGGTAGCTGCTTCTGAAAACAATTTTAACTCTAATCTTGAAACCAGTGAAGTTGATAGTGCAAATGGAGAACTAGATCAGCAGGAGCTATCAAGCCAGGCCAGTGAAAGTATTGATGTTTCACATGTGGATGATGATGCTAGTGAGAAGAGTTGGACAATTAAATCCCTATCAGAGTCCAGTGTAGCTTGTGTAACCAGTGACTTTGCAATGCAGAATGTTATTCTGCAAATGGGATTAAGATTACTGGCACCTGGAGGAATGCAAATCCGCCAGCTGCACAGGTATAAACTTGGTGCTTAAGCTTATTCTTGTGAAAAATATTAGGGTTCATTAGTTCAAAAATTTTATTTCTAAGATCTAAATTTGAAAAGAAAAAAGATGTTAGGAGTAAGCATGATAGTAAGAATTCATTTGTTTTAAAAAATGTGGTAGTAAGAAAATATGCTAGGTTGTTATGTTGATTTTGTTTCATGAGAAAAGTTAAAGGCAATTGGGAAAATTTTGTTAAGAACGACTTTTATGCCTCTTAAACTTGCCTTTGTTTTAAAATTTTTTTTTATGCCTTTTCCTTACAGGATTGAAAAAAAAAAAAAGTCAACTTTAGTGACTTAACCAAGTGAAGCCTTTTAAAAAAAAACAAAAAATTATCTGAGATTGTGTTTAATTCTTTTTTGGAGTTGTTCTTGGTGATAAGTTTATGAAATTATGTCCAAAAATGCAAGTGTCAAGTCCCACTCCCACCCACCTATATATAATCATGCATTCCCATATGCACACAAACTGGCTCTGTGTCCATATTAACTTGCTGTAGTGGACTCATCATTTCTTCTGAGTAGGCAATCATGGTTTGCTTGCTTATTTGTAAGATGCTTGCATTTACAGGTGGGTATTGAAATGCCATGCATGCTATACTGTGACTGCTGAAATTGGGAGAATTTTCTGTCCGAAGTGTGGAAATGGTGGTACTTTACGGAAGGTAGCTGTTACAGTAGGTGAGAGTGGAATCATTTTGGCAGACCGTCGGCCAAGGGTAACTCTTCGTGGTACAAAAGTAAGTATAATCTTAATTAAACAGAAGGAATTTCTAATTTTTTTTCTCAATTTATATTATTATGTTTGTTGCAATTGCCTGTTGTATCTCAGTTATCTTGCAATTTTTGCTCATCTTGTGTTCTCTGGCATTTGCCTTGTCCGGCACTCAACTTGTTTATGATGTTTGTTTGAGTGGAAGTCCCAAGTGGCCAATGATTGAGCAAACAGAGTTTCAGCCTTTAGATCATTTAGTGAATGTAGACAGCGTGAAAGCATGTGTTCTTATAATGGATATTGTCGGAAGAAAATTTGTTTTATTTGATTGGTTGCAAGGGATTGAAAGCCTATCTTCTTGCAGTGGCGTCCACCATATCTTTCTGTCTCCTGTCTGTACTTAGGCATATAGCATGGATATGAATATTGTTTTTGGACCTCTTCTCATTTTGGGGAAAGCTTGTCTGAGCGGAAATGCATTAACATTTTGTTCCATGCAGTTTTCATTGCCTTTACCGCAAGGTGGAAGGGATGCTATTGCAAAGAACGTAATTCTGCGTGAAGATCAACTCCCACAAAAATTCCTTTACCCGAAGACAAAGAAGAAAGCAAATAAAGAGGTAGGACCTTCATTTTTGTTATCATTATCTTTTATCTGATTTTGCATTAGTAGATTTGTTTGCACCTATATATTTTAAAAGAAGTTGCGTTTTAGAAAACCTGAAGCTGATGTATTTAAACATTAAATGTAGGGAGATCATATCTTTGTTCCGGACAACATCTTCAACCACCATAATGATAAAAGAGCTCCTTTCCAGCCACCAATAAGGAAGGCGTTGGCAGTTTTTAGTGGAAGGAGGAATCCCAATGACAATCACTACTCTCGTCCTAAGCATTGATAGTGGTCGTCTCTTTCGTTAATTTTATTTATTTTTTGATTTTTGTTTGAATATCATCCTAAGGTTGCGACAGCAATACATGGCATTTATGTATTATTAGCAGGTAGAACCTAAACTTGTGATATATGCAGTTTGCTCATCAGTGAGCACAATTTTTGGTGTGGATTTCTGGTGTCTTGCTTCATATGCATAATGAAAAAAATTAGTACAAACAAGTTCATGGATTACAAGTGTGCTTTAAAATTAAATTGATGAGGAAATCATGGATTACAAGTGTATTGAAAAATACAATACGAATTTAGTTAGTATTTAATTTGAAATAAATCAAATGGATAAGTATTTTATTGTGAAATTTTTTGATTATTTTGTAATTAAAAATTATAGGATAAAAATAGGAATAACTTGATAGGAATATTTTAATAAATTATATGATTTTTTATACGTTATTTCACTTTAAAAGAATATTTTATTAAGCAAATAAGATTTATGATGCTTACCTTAATTTGTTGCACTTTCATAGAGATTTATATAGTATTATAATATTTTTTT
>CAOGCB010067124.1:0-16414 GCA_948266635.1 Cnidoscolus chayamansa
CCTCTTTTTACTTTACTATCTCCTTTTTCTTTTACTTTCCACACTCTTTATTCTTATTCTTAGCTTAATCTTTCACTTAATTACTAATTACTTCATTTTAGGTGCCTAAACTCCTAGGCCCTAAATCAGGTCATGACAATACTAGTTGCATGCCAATTGCATATCACATGCACATGCACATTTAACAAATGTCCTACCACTTCTAACGTATTTCCATACTCCATATAAATCAAGGAAACATCTCATCATTTGCATAACCTAAATCATGCATTTAAATTCTTAGTTATAACTTAATTACACATTTAATCTCCTAGACCCTAATAAGCATACATGACACCATAGCCATAATAAGTCGTAACATAACATGACATTTCCATATCGTTCTATTAACATTTCCTTTAACATTCCTTTAACATAATATTGATCATAACCTTAACCTTAACATTAAAATTAATACGAACATAGAAATCATGCATATTATAGATTAAGGTGCAAAATAACATAAGGAATAATGAAGTTCCTAATACAGGTGACATACATCTACATATACATGACTTCATAAAATCATAACTTAAGTATCTTAATCCAAACATAAATATCATTAACATTTATACATTGGATTTAAGAACATATCTTTTAGCATTTATACTTAACATTTGATATTTTACATTCCTAGAGGCACAACACATAATTAACTTTCATAGAGACATGTCCGAGCTACCCTGTGTTTTTTGGTATGACCTATATACTTGTAAAAAATTGGAATGAGAATTGGAAACAGAATGCGAGGATATAAAACAGGTAAGCTATTTGAATACCTTAGTGAGTAGATACAAAAAATATATTACATTAAATATTATTTTTCGTGCACATATAATGGAACATCGTCAAACATTTCACTATAGGTAATATTATCATCAAGATCACTGAGTAGTTGCAGTTGGCATAACCATCTTCCAAGAACTACTCGAAACAGCAATATGCACCAAAAAGCTCCTTGCAACTATCTTAGACTTATCATATACGTAAAAATAACATAAATATCCCCTAGAATGTCTCAACCTCATCAATGTTTCTTCTACGAGACATTTCATGGTACATCCCGAAGGACATACCGAATGGACATACATAACAATATTTGAGGGACATTCTTAAGGATATAATATGTGGATCATAAAACATCAACATATGGGATTGAGGGTCATCCAATATTACCTTTGCCATAATCATGTAATCAATACAATGCAACAAATCTCGTGCTCTAATACAAACATCCTGTAATAATCACGATGCATGAACGTGCCATAAACATCTCATTTTCTGTATCATAAAATATTTAGTTCATATCCACTCACCATAAACTAACGTGAATCCTAGTTCGTCACTAATGTCCTTGAATTCTGGGTTTTGATCCTATATTTTGGACTTCAAATTAGAGACTCAACATGGACCTTAAAACATACTTAAAGCAATGTCATAAACCCCCAATTAACATAACAAACATAACATGTAAACATACATTGCAACTTACAGTTAAGTTGCTGGATAGATGACTTTCAATGACAGGTTCGGCAGCCGAAAGTCATCCTTATAAAGATGAAAATCTCCTTTCGACAACAAGGTTCAGTTGCCATAAACCCCTTGTGCCACCAATTTCAGTGGCTGAAAGACCACCTTCGACGACTTAAAATGGATTTCAGCCTTGCTTTGTGAATTGCTTCCAATTTTGGTAGCCTAACTCCACTTTAGGCTGCTAAACTTAGCTACTAAAACCTCAATTCCTTGCATGTTCTACATGCTAAAAACCTGCAATTCAACTTTCTTTACATTTCTAAACATTCAAACATACTCCATCAACTTCAGCAACATCATCTAAACTCAACTAATCAACATGCATCTCAATTTACTTCATTTTCATGCATTTTTCCTTAAACATTCTCAAACATAAACGTTTGATTTCTTTATTTTCTTTACATGCAATCATGTTACTTGCATTCTAGTACATTTAGCATTTACATAACACATTTTAACAATGCATAATCACCATCCTTAGTCATTTTGTTCATCATTCACAAAACCCTTTTAAAGTTACCAAATTTCCATTGCATGTCTCATTTTCTTTGTGAATTTATTTGTTCTAACATTAAGCAACCTGGTTTGGAAGTCTAACTTGTTGGAGACCTGAATCCAAGCCTCTTTCTACCAACTCTTTCTAATTATTCCTTCCTTTGAGCTTTTCGTTCAACTCTTTTCTTTAACTTTAATGCTTTAGTTTTCTTTCGAATTAACTTCTTGCTTGCTTTCATTCCTTTCAATTTGAGGATTTGAATTTTTTGTAAAATTGGGGGAAATTGAGAGAGTTTCAAATTTGTCACCAAAACATCTCTTTGGTCAGCTGCTTGCAGTATTTATAGTGGAGGTGATCAGCTAATTTTAGCAGCCAAGCATGGTCTTCTTGGCTTACCCTAGCCAAACTTCTTTTTTTATTCCCTAACTTTTCCATCCTTCCATTTTAGTCCTTGAAAATTTCCATTTTAGTCCCTTAAGTCTTTTAACTTGACATTTTAGTTCATAATCACTATTCTGGCCATTTTTTTAATATTCCATGAATGTTCTGATCAAACACTTAGAATCTAACGTCGAAAAAGTGTCAGGTGTTACATACTTTCCTCCTTTAGGAACATTCATCCCCAAATGTTCACCATACATATATAGTAACATAGAATATACATAATACACATGGTACATATAACAAAACATCGCATTATACATAACATAACATGTTTACATGGTTTTCATAGTATCTCCCACTCTAGCCCTCAATGGTGAAATAGGTGGGAGTATTATTGAACCATGGATTCCTTGGTTTCCCAGGTACATTCTTTTACATTTTGGTAGTTCCACAATACTTTAACCATCTCCTTGTTTTATAGTCTCTGATCTATATGTAAGTATTCCTCACAAGTTACCCTACATATATGAGATTCTTGCAATCTCAAACTCTGGTTCTTTGAGAACCTTGCTAGGATTTGACACATGCTTTCTTAGCATAGATATGTGGAATCTAGCTAGGATGAATCCTCTCCATGGAAAAAGGTAAATTGAACCTCTAGGTGATATCACTCAACTTTTGCACTATTTCATAGGGTCCTGTAACATCCTAGACTATGTAATTTTGAAAGAGACTATAATATGTAAATTTATTATGATGAATGAAATATTAGATATTTAATATGTATTTTGATTTGTTAAGTGCAATTTAATTTAAATTATATTATGATAGTAATTAAAACTTTAATTGGAAACCTTAATATACATTTAAGTATAAAATACAAGTTAAGGGTATATTAAGGTTCGGTCATGATCATTGTATAAGGTTGTATCTTGGTTAACTATAGGGGAGACATGGAGAAATCGAGAGATCCTAACCTAAGTCAAGGATGGTATGGTTTTGGATACAAAGCGAGAAAGAGAGAAAGAGAGAGAGAGATGATATCTCAGCTTGACCATGGCGAGAAAGAAGAAGTGAGGGAGGACAAGTCTCGAATTGATTTGCCGAGAAAGAAAGGGAGGAGAAAGCCATATCTTGACTTAAACATGGGATCATGGCAAGAAAGAGAGGAGGAAAAATGTTAAAACATGGTTTGGTTTTTTAGTGAGGCGAGATAAGGAGGGAAAGGCCATGTATAAGGTTTAGTTTTAGGTGAATAAGAAATATGGGTCTCGGGTTGGACAATATGAAGAATAATTAAATGAGTTTAACGAACTTAGATATGGATATTAAATATAAGCCTTTGATTAAGAGGTACCAATTTATCTTGGCCATCCATCTGTCATAAAGGAGAAGCTTAGTGGTAATACCACTTACTTTAAGAGTTACACCTGTCTTAAGTAATTAATTAAGCAGTAGTTATAAAGGATAAAAGGACTTAAGGTTGCATTATCTTCTATTTTGGCGAGCAAAAGGCCATAGAGTTTTTGTGTGTTTTCTCCTAAATTCTCAACTTCTAAAATATCATTTATCCTTATAGTAAGTTGTCGGAAGGTTAAACTTGAGTTTAAAGGAAGCTAAGAAGAATTAAAAGGAAGATGTGGAAGGGGAAAGGAGTCACGGTTCAAAGGCTTTGTCAAGGGTTTGTAGTGATATAGGAAAAAGACAAGGAAGAAAAGGTAAAGAATGAAAAGAAGGGATTGGAAAGCTTTCAAACCTAGTTAGGTGTTATAAATGATAACAAATATAGGATTTGGTACTAATGAACTTACTGTTTGGTCTTAGTGAATCCATTGTTTGATGTTAGATGTTATAATTGTTAGGAAATATTAGGGTTAAATACTAATAAATTCATTGTAAGATGTTAGAGTCACTATTTTATGTCGGTGTTATGGATGAGATATGTGTGATGTACTGAATAAAAGATGTTAACTAAATTTGAGTAATTAAAATTTAAATAATGTTATAAGTTTCTATGAATATAGTTTGATTTAATTTAATATAGAATTATTGCATGAATTTTAATGAATATGTGATAGACTAAATTATTAGAAAATAGATAATTCGAAAAGAGTTACTGTAACCCTAAAAATAAGTTTGAATGATGCTATTCATGCATTGAATAAATTGACATAATAAAAGAATATATGCATGGAAGTTTATGTGTAAAGAGAATGGACCATATATAGAATGAGTTATTGAATCCCCAAAGATTAATGGAATATTATGAATAAAGAAATAAATGATGGTAATATGCATGTATTTCAGATAATTGGCCTGATCTGAATAATTGTAATATTTATAATGACATGGCCCTAGTAATTTGATGTGGGATATAAAGATAGTTTAAGGGTATTACATGTCATAGAAACCCCTCAGTATTGTTATAAGTCATACAGATATTTGAGACTATAGTGAGGTACCCCATCTGGACAACATGGTGCACCCTCCATTATATGTTCGGCTTCGGCCTATCGGAGCATAACATGGTGCCTATATGTGTATACACAGATTCAGCCTATCGGGATATTCCCTCATCTAGCAAATCAATCCTACTAAAATATACACGGGCCCAAATGTTTAAAGAAAATTAAAATGTGACTAGTATGATTATTATATGATAAGTTAAAAATTGTAAAAAAGTGATTTAGATCATATAATCTGTAAATTATTGTTATTTGTTTAAATTGATAGCAATGCTTTCAATATATGAATTATTATTATCAATGCATGTTATAAATGTGTGCTTGTATTAATATGATATAGTAGTATATTTGTTATATGTACCCACTAAACGTAAGCTCGGCATGTTGATTTTTACCATATGTAGGTAACAAGCAGCTAGGATAAAGGACGATTCGAGAATATCTGTAGTGGAGTGATAATCATCATAGCTAGTCTGGCATGTACAATATATTAGAGAGAGATAGGATAGTGGTTAATGTTAATTAACTAGAGGTAGATAGATTGTAACTAAATCAATAATAGTATATAAATAGTAAGTTTTTGTTTTTGCCTTATTTAAATGAGATGTTTTATTTTGATTTAATAGACTATTTTACATGAATGATATAAGAGTATAACACTATATCCGAGCTCTTCACAATTCGGGTAGGGGTGTTACATTTAGTGGTATCAGAGCAAAGGTTTAAGCAGTTCTAGGGTATAAGTTAAGAAAACAATACATGCACATGTAGAATATAGGAATAATGTACATGCCAAAAGAGTTAAGTTATGATGTGATTCTAATACAAATCAATATTTGAATATAGATATAGTGTCAAACTCATAGAGAGCAGTTAACAAGGAAGTAGAGAGTTATGCTCCTTTATCAGTAGAGTCTGAAGGTGCTCATGCTACCTTTAGGAATGAAGGAGATGGATAGGATATGTTCTTTCAGTGTATGGCTGAGATGCTGCGGAGGATTATAGGAACTATCCCGCATGCATTGGTTCCGTCAGTACCAATGCAGATTCCCAACAGACCCGCTATTGAGAAGCTTCATAACTATGGAGCCACTGAGTTAAAAGGGAAGATATTTAATGATATATCTGCAGTAGAATATTGGTTAGATGGCACTGAGAGAGTACTGCAATAGTTACAGTGCTTTTCTTCAGATAATTTGATTTGTGTTGTTTCTTTACTGAAAGAGGAAGCCTCTAGAACATCTTACATGGGAGAATTTTGTTGTAGAATTTCAGAAGAAGTATGTTGGAGATTTGTACATAGAGGAAAGGAGGAGGGGGTTTCTTTATCTCCGACAAGGGAGATCCATAGTCAACGAGTACAAAAGGAACTTTATCATACTTAGTAGGTATGTGAGGGAGTTAATACCTATAGAAGAGATTAGATTTAGTAGATTTGAGCAGGGTCTACATAACGAGATTAGGATGTATGTGGCTGCTCAATTTATTAAGGATTTCTCCACTTTAGTGAAGGCATCCCTAAGTATAGAGCAAATCATGGCTGATGAATAGAGTAGAAGATAGAGGGGACAACAAAAGCATAATCAGGGGCAAACAAATGCTCCCCACACTAGTAGTAAGAGATTCATAACCCCACAAAAAATGGGGCAGAGTCAACTGTAAAGGCAAGGTTAGAGGCTGGATGTAGCTATATGAGCAGACCTGAGCCATATGCTACTTCAATGGCCATTGCTGGAGGAGTGGGTCAAGGTTCACAACCTCTACCCATATGTGAGCACTATGGCAGACAACATGGGCGGATATGCCAAAAGTTGATAGGTACGTGTTCTTTATGTGGATCTACAGAGCATTTGAAGAGAGATCATTTGAGAGGGAAAACTTTACTAGCACCACAATAGGAGCGATCTATTCCTCAAGGGGGTAGAGGTAGAGGCAGAGAGTGAAGGGACATAGGAGTGGCTAGTCAGAGGATTATAGTAGTCTCTAAGACAATGGATAGGCTGGATACTAGGTCACCTACCCAGACTTATGCAATGAAGGCTAGAGAGTACTAGGACATACCAGACTTGATAGCTGGTATGCTTATGATTTTTAATCTTACAATGCATGCATTGATAGATCATGGTTCTACACATTCATATATATGTGTACCTAATGAGAATAGGGAAACACTACATGTAGATACACTAGATTATAAAATACTAGTGATTAATCCTTCGAGACACAGTGTGGTTGTGAATAGAGTTTGTAGAGATTGTCTGATAGAGATACATAGACACATTTTTCCTAAAGACTTAATAGAATTTCCTTATAGGGAATTTTATTTGATATTGGGCATGGATTGGTTATGTAGACATCGAGCAATTGTAGATTTTTGACAGAAGAGAATCACACTTAAGACCACAACAGATGATGACATAGTGTTTGTGGGACAAAGAACATATCTTCTGGCTAATATGATATCAGCCACTACAACCAAACGAATGATTGGAAAGGGATGCACAACTTACTTGGCATGTATATTTGAGTTTAAGAATGTGAACTCAAATATACATGGTATACCCACTATCTGTGATTTCATAGATGTATTTCTTGATGAATTACCAAGAGTGCCACCAGGTAGAGAAGTCGAGATTGCTATTGAAGTTATACCAAGCACAACACCAATATCTATAGCTCCTACAGAATGGCACCTGTGGAGTTGAAAGACTTGAAGACTCAATTACAGGAGCTGATAGATAAGAGATTTATTCGACCCAATATATCTCCATGGGGTGCACCGGTGTTGTTTGTAAAGAAAAAGGATCGTACCTTATGGTTGTGTATTGATTACCAACAGTTAAATAAGGTAACTATCAAGAATAAATACCTTTGCCACATATTGAAGATTTGTTTAATTAGTTAAAGGGAGTTAGTCTGTTCTCTAAAATTTAATTGAGATCTAAATATCATTGGTTGAAAGTAAAAGATAATGATGTGTGTAAAAACTACTTTCAGGACTAGGTATGGGTATTATGAATTTTTTGTTATGCCATTTGGGCAAACTAATGCGCCTGAATCCTGTATGGATTTGATGAACTTCATTTTCATCCATACTTGAACTGATTTGTAATAGTATTTATTGATGATTTATTCTAAGACAAAAGAGGAATATGATTAGCATATGAGAATAATGTTGCAAATTTTGAAGGAGAAACAACTTTATGGTAAACTTAGTAAGAGTGAATTTTGGTTAGATGAAATATTTTTTGGGTCAGATTGTATCAGCAGAAGGTATTAGAGTGGATCCGAAGAAGATAGAAGCAATAATAGAGTGCAAATCACCTGAGAATGTTATAGAGATTCATATTTTTCTGGGATTAGTTAGATACTACAAATGGTTTGTAAAGGGATTTTCACTTATTACTACTCCACTGACCAAATTGTTGTAGAAGAATGTGAAATTTGAATGGACAAAGGACTATTAGAGGAGTTTTGATAGGTTGAAAATTATGCTTACGGGAGCCCTAATTCTTATGCAACCAATATCAGGGAAGGATTTTGTGGTGTATAGTGATGCTTCTCATTCTGGATTGGGTTGTGTACTTATGTAGGAAGGGAAAGTAATTACATATGCGTCAAACAATTGAAAATACATGAGAAGAATTATCCGACGCATGATATGGAGTTTACGGCTATTGTGTTTGCATTGAAAATATGGAGACACTACCTGTATGGTGAAAAGTGCTACATTTAAACCGATTATAACATTTTGAAGTATTTGCCCACTCATAAGGAATTAACCTTGAGGCAAAGAAGATGGATGGAGTTGACAAAAGACTTCGATTGTATTATAGATTACCATCCAGGTAAAGAAAATATAGTAGCAGATGCACTAAGTAGGAAGACGTTGATTGCTCTAAGAGCTATGAATGCTCAATTGGCTCTAACTGGATGGTCCAATCATAGCAGAGTTAATGGTTCGACCCCACTTTTTGTAGCAGATCAAAGAGTCAAAGAAGAATGATCAAGAAAAACTTTCATAGGTTGAATCTGTAAAAGAGGGGAAATCAACATAATATGTAATTAAGGATGATGGATGTTTGTGTTTTAAAGATAGGATATATGTACCTCAGATTGGTGATCTGAGAAAAAGTATACTTACAAAGGCATATAATAGTCCTTATGCTATGCATCCTAGTAACACGAAGATGTATTATGATTTGAAGAGGGAATATTGGTGGCTAGGGATGAAGAAAGAGATAGTAGAATTTGTTTCTAAATGTTTGACATGTCAATAGGTGCAAGCAGAACATCAAGTACCTTATGGATTGCTATATCCTATAGCTATACCTGATTAGAAATAGGATAAGACTATGATGGATTTTATGATAGGGTTACCGCTTATACCAAAGAAACATGATGTTATATGGGTCATTGTAAATAAATTGATGAAGTCAGCACATTTTCTACTAGGCCAGACTAGCTATGCACTTGAAAAGTTAGTTGAATTGTATACACAAGAGATAGTCCGACTACACGGTGTACAAAAGTCTACCGTGTCTAACAGGGACCCAAGATTTACATCGCAATTTTGGAAGAAGTTGCATAAGGCATTGGGAACTAAACTGAATTTCAGTACTGCATTTCATCCACAAACAGATGGTCAGTTTGAAAGGGTGATACAAGTACTAGAAGGTATGTTGCAAAGTTGTGCCATTGATTTTGAAGGTAACTGGGAAAGATATTTGCCTTTAGCTGAATTTGCCTATAATAACAGTTATCAGACCAATATTAAGATGGCACCATATGAAGATCTTTATGATAGAAGATGCAGAACTCCACTCAATTGGGTTTAAATGGGCAAAAACAAACTTATGGAATCAGATTTGGTGAGACAGATTGAGGAAAAAGCAAAAGTTATTATAGAAAGGCTGAAAACAACAAGTGACAAACAAAAATCATATACGGATTTGAAATGGAAGGATATTGAGTATGCAATTGGTGATAAAATGTTTTTGAAGGTTTCTCCTTGGAAGAAGATTACCAGATTTGGTAAAAAGGGCAAACTTAGTCCAAGGTTTATTAGCCCATACAAGATCATTGAACATATTAGACCATTAGCCTATAAACTTACCTTACCACCTGAGTTGGATAGGATTCATAATTTTTTTTATCTATCTACGCTCAGGAGGTATAGGTCAGACCCTTCACATATTATCCCATTGAAGGAAGTAAATGTAAAATCAAATTTGACTTACAAAGAGGAACCAGTTCAAATTTTAGCAAGAGAGGTCAAAGAGCTGAGAAATAAGGTAGTCCCACTAGTGAAAGTATTATGGAGAAATCACAAGTTTGAAGAAGCAATCTGGGAGAGTAAAGAAACAATGAAACAATAGTACACTCAATTGTTTAAATAGTGATAAAATTTCGGGATGAAATTTTCTTCAGGGGGAAATAATTATAACATCCTAGACTATGTAATTTTGAAATAGATGACAATATGTAAATTTATTATGCTGAATGAAATAGTAGATGCTTAATATGTATTTTAATTTGTTAAGTGTAATTTAATTTAAATTATATTATGATAGTAATTAAAACTTTAATAGACATTTAAGTAAAAGATGAGTTAATATGCTAACCTAAGTGATGGATGGTATGGTTTTGGATATAAGGAGAGAAAGAGAGAAAGAGAGAGAGAGATGATTTCTCGACTTAACCATGGTGAGAAAGAAGAAGTAAGGGAGGACAAGTCTCGATTTGATTTGGTGAGAAAAAAAAGGAGGAGAAAGCCATATCTCGGCTTGAACATGGGATCATGGTTAGAAAGAGAGGAGGAAAAATGTTAAAACATGGTTTGGTTTTATAGTGAGGCAAGATAAGGAGGGAGCGACCATGTATAAGATTTTGTTTTGGGTGAATAAGAAATATGGGTCTGGGTTGGGACAATATGAAGAATAGTTAAATGAGTTTAGTGAATTTAAACATGGACACTAAATATAAACTTTAGATTAAGAGGTGTTTATTCATATTGGCCCTTCATCTGTCATAAAGGATAAGATTAATGGCAATACCACTTAATTTAAGAGTTACACCTATCTTAAGTAATTAATTAAGTAGCAATTTATAAGGGATAAAAGGACTTAAGGTTGCATTATCTTATGTTCTGACGAGAAAAGGCAATAGAGTTTCTGTGTATTTTCTCCTAAATTTTCAACTTCTAAAATATCACTCATCCTTAGATTATGTTGTTGGAAGGTTAAACTTCAGTTTAAATGAGGTTAAGAAGGATTAGAAGGAAGATGTGGAAGGGGAAAGGAGTCACAGTTCAAAGGATTTATCAAGAGTTTGCTGTGATATGGGAGGAAGAAAAGGGAAATAAAGAAAATAAGGAATTGGAAAGTTTTCAAACCAAGTTAGGTTTATAAATGATAACAAATATATGATTTACTACTAATGAACTTACTGTTTTGTGTTAGTGAATCCACTGTTTGATGTTAGATGTTATAATTGTTAGGAAATATTAGGGTTGGATACTAATAAATTCATTGTAAGATGTTAGAGTCACTGTTTTATGTTGGTGTTGTGAATGGGATATGTGTGATGTAGTGAATAAAAGATGTTAAGTAAATTTGAGTAATTGAAATTTAAATAGTGTTTTGAGTTTTTGTGAATATAGTTTGATTTAATTTTAATATAGAATTATTGCATGAATTTTAATGTATGTGAGATAGACTAAATTATTAGGAAATAAATAATTTACTAAGAGTTATTGTAACCCTAAAAATAAGTGTTGAATGATGTTATTCATGCTTTAAATCAATTGATATAATAAAGGAATGTATGCATGGAAGTTTCTATGTAAATAGAATGGACCATATATATGAAATATTATTATTAATGCATGCTATAAATGTGTGTTTGTATTAATATGATATTCTAGTAGTATATTTATTATACGACATTCAGTAGGGACAGAACTGAAAGCTAGTCGAGAAGACATGTTGGTTCAACGAGTCTGTTCGGTGGCAGTTGATTAAAACCGGTAAAAACCAACCCAACTTGTCAATCAATTGCATCTTAAACTTCTCACACCAAGTTCTCTATAAATGTCCATCTAAGGAAGGAAAAGGGAAAATGAATGACAGCAGAAACTCAGCAACATTATTTTCCAGAATAGGCGAGAGCTATTCTTGTGATCAAGCCAAGCAACAAATCAAAAGATTCCTCGAGGTGTGACGCCCTCCAAGAGTCAGAAGTGGTTGTTTTTAATCTTCTTCTTGTTCTTTAAGATCTTTTGTTTGTTGTATTTCATTTACTCTTATCAAAACAAGCATTGTATGAATGTGGATTTTATGGAATGAAAAGTTTCTTAAAGTTATGTTATTGACTCTTGAGTTTGATTGTTAATGGAAAAGTTGTTCTCATAAGGAAATTAAACCTTCCATCTCAATAAGATAACATTTGTTTTAAGCATGATAATGATTGAAAGAAAGTACATGAAATATCACTAACTTAGTTTGACAGGAATTAATACTAACTTGTTGTACTAATCAAAAGACAAGTTTTAGATTGATATCTTGTTGAATTAAGGAATTGATACATATATAGATAGATGTAGCGTATGACTTTGACTCATACAAAGAGGTTGGTTAAAATTATTTAAAAGCATTTAAGAAAGTTAAGTTCCTAAAACCCAAGTTTTGATTAGGAGAAAGAATTTAAAGGCATAATCAAATCTTTACTTGAATTGTTGTATCTTTGAAAATAAATTAGGTTAATAGTTCTTCTTATTAGGATTAGGGAGCTAATTATGAATTATCGTATTATTGCAAATATGATATGAAAATGAATAATAGGTGGACATAACCCTTTCCTCGTGGCAACGATCTTTTTATTACTACATTGCGATCTGTATACTTGTGGGTTATCACACAACAATGGCCCCTAAACATGTTAGTAGGATCAATTGCTAGACAAGAGAAAACTACAGGGTCAAAGCAAATAACATATAGGTGGAGGGTACAATGGGCCAGTCCATGTGGGGTACCTTACTATAGCCCTGAAAATTCATATGAACATGGAGGTAATATTTGTTAATATATATATGGCATGTCATATCGTTATACTAACGTCGTATCCCATCTAAACATATTAGGATCCTAATATTTTTCATATACCTTTCATTTATCATTTACTAGTTCACTTGTAAATATTGCATATGTTATGGTATTCCGATATGTAAATGCAACACTTATACAAAATGCCTCACTTAGACAAGTACATGTATAATTTCGATAAAAAAAAATAAGCATGTCCATAAAATCTTTAATCTAATGCATCCTTTCACAACTTTAAACATATACAAGTAAAACAAGCTTATCAAGCAAGCATGTCAAATTACAAAACTTTAAACACCTCAAATAAGCACATGTATAATTTCATTGATTCTTGCATTTCTATTATTTTCAAATTACAATAAATGACCATTTTATGTATTTTTGTATCCAACATGCATAATCTGGTATAATTTTAGGTCATTTCAAAGTCAAATGCAAAATTTCTCACAAATTGCACTTTTCGTGCCCAAGCTCGTTAGCAAGATTTTTCAATGATCATATTGATCGTAACCTCTCTATATCAATTGTAAGTAATTTATGTGAGCCATTCAAGCATAAAGTATTTAAGAACATCAAACCTACGATCACACACAAAATGGGACAGCAACAAGACAATAGTTTAGCACATATGCAATAATTCATACAAAGTCAAGTTTTTACACGATTAGGTCAATATTACAATACCAATTACCATGTCAATAATTCTTTCCTAAAGCATAACATAAATATGCATCTAAGGCAGCAATATTTACCATAATTTGACAATGTTTGCAAGCACATAAAATTGAATATGCAATATAAACTTTTGCACATGCCTTGTGCATCATTCTTACCCTTTTATGTCACAATTGCACTAACTTAGATTTACTTTCATTTTTTCCCAACCATGGTTACCTAGCTTAACGCTATTTTTTTACACATTTATAGCCTTTAAATATCATATTTTTAATAGCATCCACATTCAAAATAAATTACCTAATCAAAACATCTAAGTATACACACTCACACATGCACACACACTTGGAGAACACCTAAATTTGGTGCTTAAACTTACAATTTATTCACTCTAACTCCTCCTTTCAATTATACAAAATGTTTAGGATATATTTAGATCTCTTTTAGTTTAAGAAACAACTTAAAATTTTCCTCCCAAGTCACACTAAATTCAACCATAATCTAGGACGCAAACTAATATTTTTACTTTTAAAATTCTATGTGTTCAACTTCAGCTTAACTTTAATCAAAACTTCCACCATTAATTTTCATGTTCCAGCTACATATTCATAAACATAATGTGTTATTCAATGTCACACTCGCAAGCCCAGGCCTATAACACCCGCAAGATCGAGTCGTGACAGCCTCTATCGAGATCACTCCCTTAAGGCAGGATTTGTTTATTTAGCCCAGTGGTCCTTCTTCTTCCCACTAGGTCGCCTCCCCCACGACTCGAACCCAAGACCTTAGCCTTAGCGTTGCGAGTGCGGAAGAATTGGTACTCACACTCGCAACGCTAAGGCTAAGGTCTTGGGTTCGAGTCGTGGGGGAGGCAACCTAGTGGGAAGAAGAAGGACCACTGGGCCAAATAAACAAATCATGCCTTGAGGGAGTGATCCCGATAGAGGCTGCCACGACTCGATCTTGCGGATATTACAGGCCTGGGTTTGTGAGTGTGACATAAAAGACACACTTTGGATCTTGCGGGTCTCTTAATTTTCTCTCATTTTCCTTTTTTTTTCTTTAATTTTCTCTCATTTTCTTTGGATTTTCATCATTTCTTTCCCTTTTTTTTTCCAATGTTTCCTTGTTTTCTTACATTTTTTCTTATTTTCTTTACATTTTCTTCCATTTTTTTCAATATTTCCCTTTTCTTCATTTGCTTTGGATTTCCTAATTTCGTTCTATTTTACTAATTTTTCTTCCATCTCTCTTTTTTTTTTTTACTTTTAAGTTTCTTCTATTTTCTCTATTTTTACTTTATTTCCATTCTATTTCTCTCATTTTCTTTACCTTTTAACTTTTTATTTTATAATATAATAATTAATTATCATAAAATTAAAAGAATAAAACTGCCCTTTAATAGAAAATATTATAATAAAATTAATCTTTTATGGATTCTTTTTATTTATTTTTTTTTGAAATTTATAATGGATTTTAAACATATCACAAAATTACTAACAGATTTAGAAACATATTTTTTATTATCTATTTTTTAAAATTTTATAAAATTAATAAATAATTTAAAATCTAACATATTTCAAATTGGTTACTAATTTTATAATAAATTAAATATTTATTTTTTTTTATTTTCATCAAATTACAAAACTAATAAATTAGAAATGAAATTCTTAGTAACAAATCAAAATCATTTACTAATTCGTTACTAAAAACATTACTAGTAAATTTGTATTAGATTATTAACTGATCTAGAAAAATATTATAGTAAATTCATTTAAAAAAAAAAATCAAAAGGACAAATGAAATTAAGTAAAATAAAATTCAAAAGAAATAAAATTTATAAAAATAATGAACCAATAGAATATTCAATGCTATTGGGTTCCATTTTGATTGAAAAATGTAGAGTGTTGTTGAACCATGATTCATATATTGCTAAAAAGTGGAATTATTTTGTTGTTTACTGAAAATAAAAAATATAAATTAGATATATTTGCTTAAGTTGCTCCATTTTAGAAAATTTTTATTAATTTGCTATTCGTCAATCTCTAAATCTTCATTTCAGTGCGATGTATTCCAAGACTGGATTGTTTCTTTTAAAACAGATTGTGATAGCATCAAGACTGGAGTGATCTGGTTCAGATTGCCTAGGTTGCCATTACATCTCGACCATGAAAAGATGCTCAAGAAGATCGGTTCTGCAGTTGGAAATATTGTTAAGATTGATCTCAACACGTCAGAAATACTGAGGGGTAAATACGCTAGATTGGCAGTTTCAGTGGACCTAACAAAGCCTCTAGTATCGAAGATAAAGATAAAAAAAAAAAAAAAAAAAAAAAAAAAAGAATACAATGGGTAGAATATGAAAGCATTCCACAAATTTATTTTGCATGCAGCAGAGCTGGCCATCGGATTAATATATGTCCGTTTAACAAAGACTACTCTGAGAAGCAGGACGGTACAGCTTTTATGAAGGAAACAATCAAACCGGCATCAACAGAAAATTTTGGAGAATGGATGATGATGACTAGACATTTCAGACGAACACAAAAAAAGAAAGACGAAGAAATCACTAGAAATGTTAATCAAGGATCAGGATTTGATATTCTTAATAAGGAAAATTATATTATACAAGAAAAGGAAAAAAGTTATCATACAAGAAAAGGAAAATGAGGACAACACTGATATTGTTATGCAGAAACAAAAAGGAAAAGGAGACAAGC
>CAOGCB010067630.1:0-13344 GCA_948266635.1 Cnidoscolus chayamansa
GGAGGAGGCTATGGAGGTGATGGTGGTTACGGTGGTCGTGGCGGTAGAGGTGGCGGCGGCAGAGGATATGGTGGTAATTCGCAAAATCGTGGTACTAGTTTGTTTTTGGATTTTGTTGATTTACGTGTTTTGAGTACGTAGGTTTTGGATTATGAGCTTTGTTTCTTTGCTGTTGTGTCTGCAATTCTTATTCGATCTGATCTGCAGGATATCAAGGAGGCGATCGGGGAGGAAGAGGCGGTGGAGGTGGTGGTAGAGGAGGTGGCCGAGGTGGAGGAGGAAGAGACGGTGATTGGCTGTGCCCTAATCCTAGGTAATCTCTCTCTCCCTCTCGCTCATATTTATCCTCGTAAAACGTTCGGATTTACTTCTTTGCTCGGGCTTCTTGGGTTCAAGCTTTATGTCGTATAAGATATTTAAAGTTAGGAAAACATGGTTTTCTTTATGCCTATTTGTAATTGAAACTGGTATATGTTTATGTAGCTGTGGCAATTTGAACTTTGCGAGAAGAGTTGAATGTAACAAATGCGGCGCTCCCTCTCCTGCTGGTGCCAACAATGATCGTGGAAATGTTGCCGGAGGAGGTTATAACAGAGGAAGTGGTGGCGGATATGGTGGTAACAGAGGGGGTAGAGGTGGTAACTATGATGGTAATAGAAGTAGCAATTACAACGATGGAGGCCGAGGTGGTAGTTATGATAATAGGAGTGGAGGGGGCAGTAGGGGGGGCTCCTATGGTGGTAATCAGGGAAGAGACGATGGTGCTTATAATCAGATGCCTCCCCCTGATCTCCCATCTTATGGTAGTGCCAGTGGTAATTATCAACCACCTCCTAACTCATATGGGGGCAATGCAAATTATGGAATAGAAGCAGTTCCTCCTCCAAGCTACACTGGTGGACCTACATCTTACCCACCATCTTATGTTGGTCCTGTGAGTGGTTATGGTGGTGATGCTCCAGCTGATGTGAGGACTGGTGGACGAGGCAACCAGTCTGGTGGGTATGGAAGTAGTGGTCCTCGGTATGAAGGAGGACGTGGTTTTGGCAGTGCTGTTGCTGATTCCTCAGCTAAAATTAAGCAGTGTGATGGAAATTGTGATGATACTTGTGACAACTCTAGAATATACATATCAAATTTGCCCCCAGATGTGACTACTGATGAATTGAGAGAACTCTTTTGCGGCATTGGACAAGTAATTTTAACTGTTCTCTTTTGAACTTAAATGTGGATGGACTTCCTTCAAGAAAATTTGGCTAGTTAATCTTCATTACTGTCTTTAACTTAGTAAATTATTTGTCTTTAGTATGGAAGTATAAAATATGTGAATGTGATACCTATAGATCTTTTGTTAGCTTCTATGTCATTCATCCATTAGATATTAATTGGAGTTGGCTAATTTAAATGCAAATTGCTGCAGTCTTTGGTAACAAGCTTCAGTTCCAACTCTCTAATATCATGTGAATGTAATTTTCTTATTGAAATGGGAACTGCAATTATTCTTTAGGTTGGCAGGATTAAGCAGAAACGAGGCTATAAAGATCAATGGCCCTGGAATATAAAATTGTACACAGATGAGAAGGGGAACAACAAAGGCGATGCAGTATTGTCTTATGAAGATCCATCTGCTGCGCATTCTGCTGGTGGTTTTTATAATAGTATGGACCTTGGAACTGTTTCTTTTTCCTTTTTCTGTTTAGCATCCAATGCTTGCACAAACTGCACTTCTTGGCACATTTTGTCTAATTTGGTGTTAGTGCTCATTTACTATTGCATCCTGCAGATTATGATATGAGGGGTTATAAAATCAATGTTGCAATGGCAGAAAAGACAGCACCAAGGTCTCAACCTTCATATGACCATGGGTAATTCTAATCATGCCTTCTTATTTTGATTACTGTTTAACATTTACACTCTCAGCTGTTTTTCTATGCTATGTTCTACTTTATGCTTAACTGAGCATTTTGGTATGTTGCAATTATATTCCTGTTTTGTCTTTCATTGGGTTTATTTAGTACTCCTGTTGTCGTGTCTTACCTCCTTAGCTGTAAATAGCAAAACCCATGTTAAATAACTTGAATATTTAACTTATGGAGATTTAATATTTTAGATATAGTCTTTGCTGAACCCTTAAGTTCACTTCAAACTAGTTGTCTTCTAGTTATATGTATTAGGCATCAAGTTGTTTGACAGTTGTTGAAATTGTGCTTTAAGCTCAAGTAGCTCAGCCCTAAGTGATTGAAACAGCAAAAGGTAGGGGACCTAAATGAGGGGCTTGCCTTATTTTAAAGATTTGTTCATACACCATGGCCGGTGAACCTGTCTGGGCATATTAAAAGCTGAAAGCACTGGTTACAGTTTTGGATGGAGGTGGGGCTGGACCAGGTTGTCCTGGTTCCTCACAGTTCCAGGCCTGGCTGGTCTGCTTTCAGTTTGGTTTAGAGATGGTTTTGATTCTGGTTTTATTAAGGATTTGAATCCAGTTTGTTGACAACTGTACCCTGTTCAGTTCTGAACCTAACCAACAGCTTCCTTTTCAAAAGAAATTAATGAAAAATGAAACCAAAAAATTGTTTTAAGTTGTTTATTGCTTCCAGAAACATTGTGTATTTATAAAATTGTGTATTAAAAATCTCTTGCAAGATTAGTATTAGTAAAAGTCCGAAAAATCTAATTATTGTTCTTCTACATAGTATTACATTGTTTGATCAAATAAATTTCAAAGCTTAACAATATATTGACAATATGGCTTTCTACAAATTAATTGTATTAGTCCCATGGTTTCAAATTGTGCTATTATCCATATTACAGTCTTGCAACTACAATGCCTCTCTTTTACCCTTTCTAATTCTACCAACTACCTTGCCTTCTAAACAATCTGTGACCATCACTCCTGACTGACTGCTTTAGTTTACCTCTGAGATAGTCATTTCCCCTCCATACTTAGCTACTTTTTCCTCTTCCTCTTTCTCTTTTTATGCGGCAGCTTCTTGCTGCCATGGGAAGATAAATCAAGATTCAGAACCCCTATTTAGCAAACCGTGTCACATGCTGAAGTTCATTGAACACTGTTACTGCATTTGAAATGTTGGCATAATGTGTTTTTGAACATGTCCCAGATTAGGGTAATTTTTTTGGGAGGGTGGGGGCAGGGAGTTGAGCAACTTGTTAACTATGGATTTAGGCAACTTGGAAATTTTGTTTCATCAACTTCTCTTTATTTGGTTTTATTAGTCTTAGACTCTCCATGAGTTATTAATCTTTTACTGGACGAGATGATGCTGATTATTTTATTTCTAATGGGTATATCTCATGTTATTGTACTGTTGGCTACTTGATCGTGCAACAGAGGTGGTGGTGGTAGAGGTGGCTATGGTGGAGGTGATAGACGCCGGGATAGTTACAAAGATGGGGGCTCCGGCCCAGATAGGCACTACCATGGTGGAAACCGCTCACGTCCATACTGAGAGAATATCAGCTCTGAGCTTTTTATGTACTAAGAATTGTGATCTGAGGGATTTAATTATATTTCCTTGGGGGGGTTAAACTGGAGACTAAGAGGTAGGTGTTCAATTACACTGAGCAATACCCCTTCTTCTCCCTTTTCTGTTTACACACTCATGGAGGGATTTCTGTTTTAGGCATGGATTGATTTTTAATTATGTGAATGTTTTTATAGAGGCAAGTGGATTAACTCCAAATTTCTTGCTGCTAAGGTAGGTTGATATTTTCAGGTGAGTGCAGCTCTTTTAAAATCTCGGTTTTATCCTTGTTTGAGCGCTGTATTATATTTGATATTCTGTTGCATCAGGTAGTTGTGTGGCATTGGAACTTCTTAGTTTTCTGTTGACACAAATTTCAGCTTTGGATACTTAAGCATAATTCATTTTATTTGCAACATAACAATGCAGCTTTTTTTCTTCTTCAAAATTTCCCCATTTTTTTTTTTTTTAAAAAAACATGATTAGGATTTGGCAAGAAGGTGAAGTCTCTCTTTTTTTCCCCTCTCTGACATACAATATTTTACCATGTGGAATTGTTTAGTTAAATTGCTGAGATCACCTTTCAAAAGTTCATTGCGTTTAAACTACAAGTGCTAATTTTATAAAATTATAATGCATTATCGTGATATTTTCTCTTATATGGTAATACTGTATGGTTCTTATTTTATAAAATTGACATTTAATGCATAGTAGCATAGGGACATATTTGCTACTAAATTAGTCTGGTTGGGTGCTTCATCGCATTCTATTTAGAAGCCTCTGCTTGGGGCGCTGGAAGACTGTTTTGTTGAAGACTAATTTCATGCAGAATAAAAAGCGGCACTGGAGTTGTTGTAGTTGCTATTTAGTTATAAATAAAGAATGCTTTAGCATTGTAATCACAAGGATGTGTGTGTTGGAGCCGACAGTTGTATGGAGAATGAGATTTGTGGTGCCGAAGGAGCTTCTTCCTTTCTAACCAACAAGCAATGCAGTTCTGCATGTGTGTGTGTTGATTAATGGCATTGCTGCTTCCAACTTTTCATTGATATAAGTCTTCATTGTCCCGCCGACATTCAGATTCATTGATTCTACTTCGCTCTCTATACGCGTCATCCTCCTATAACTTGATACTTTTATATGGTCTTGGCCTTCTTTCTATCTTTCTTTTTTTTTTTTTTGGGTCTTCAGCGTCTTTAGGAGTTTGTGATTGTTAAGACGCTATTGAATTCGTGAATATTAGAAATGAAATGATTTATTGGAGTTCAATTTTTGCGACGCCGACTATTTGTCATTTGTTTTAATGGGTTCTGCGCACATCTCTGCATTAGTTGGGTCAATTTAATCCACTTTTATTTTTTTTTTATTTAAATTCATTTAAAAATATCAATTTAATCGAGAAATTGATCATGGGATTAAGATTTTAAATTGTTGGTCTAAATCGAAGGAATCAGCATGTTCCTTAATTTGTCAATAAAGTAAGAAATTTAGTTTAAAAAATTTATTTTTCAAATTAATTTACATTTTTCTAGTAAGTATAAGAGTGGAATGAAGCATTTAGTCTGGCAATTTTTTATTGGATACCTATATAATGAAGCAAATAAATTTGTATAATTAAAATGGCAAAAAATGTATCTTGGAGTTTGGTTTAATTATGATTCTCTTGCCGTCACTCGGAATACAAGGCCTTCTCTTCCTCAGTTTTCATTGATTTACTACCCACTTCAAAGTAATAAAAACAAAGATGTAAAATAAAACTCAAAAACAAAAAACGAAAAATCTACAGATTCAGATCAATGAGGTGCTAGCTAATTGAGAATGGGTTAGAAAAATGGATCATTGAATGGCAAAGGGCTTTATTTTATACCCATAAGGCCAAGGGCGCGATTGTACTTCTGGTTTGAACTTTATGTAGAAATCAGAATTGAATCGAAACTTCAAATAATTAGCTTTTTTGACTTATGTTGAGAACGATTTTCTGTTTTTCGATTTTAATATTCTGATTCTCGATTTTGAGTAATTTTGTGCAATTTTTTTTTTTAAATAAAAGATCATATTTAATTATCATTTAAATTAACACATATTACATTATATATACAATACATATTTATATATAATTAAGCATGAAAATAATAATATAAATTATATCATTTAATATATAATTTAGTAACATATAGGATGCATATGTAATAAACCATTAAATATATTATAATTAAGCACGATAAAATGATTTAGTATATTCATAATTAAAAAGCTGTTGAGAAAGATAAGCATATAAAAGATAATAATAATAGTTCATATATATATATATATATATACCAAATACACCTTTAAATACTTTAATTTTAATATTTTTGCTCATTAAACATCTAAACTGTGACATTCTAAATACCTAAACTTAAAAAAAACTTGCAATTAAACACAGAGATGTCAAGTCAGCAACCGCGTGATAACTGCACATGATATTGTAGCAAAAATTACTGATGATTTTTAAGATGATGTGACGTTCGAAGCTACCAGTTGTAGCGTCTCCCGCCAAGACTCGAAAGTCTAGATTGGCGATGCTATCTTCTTGTCTCTTTTCTTTTTATTATAGTGATGCAATTGCATTTTAGCAATCATATAAAATTTTAGCAACGGTCATATCATAATAATATTAATAATTTAAATTTATCATAATATTAATATTCTTATATTTTCAAACCCAAAATATAAAATTGCATTATTTAAATTTCAAAATAAAATTCCTAGTACATGCCAAATTTTTTTCAAAAAAATAACTACATACGTCATGATGCTCGCTATCACGTCTCTGCGACCTTCTTAAATCACGGCTTTTGAGGACTGGTACCTGCGTGTGGCAAAAACCGACACGCTGAGCATTTTTTTGCTCAATGGATATAGATAATAATAATAAAATAATATTCGTTATAATTAAATTCCAATACGGAATCATTCATTCATAGATTGTGTAAGTAATTTCATATATCGAGTTCTAATAATATTTTTCAGTCAATTCCCCAATCGTATAAATAGAAATTTTCAATTCTTTGTTCAATTCATAATTTTGCTCGCATTTTATTTGATTCACAATGTGATTCACAATTTTCTATTTATTCAACTTACAATTCTCATATTTATTTAATTTTACAATTCTCATATTTATTCAATTCACAGATTCCACGTTTAGTCCAAGAATATTATGCAGATACGATCATCAGTCATAGAACACATTTGGGCCGAAGCCGCTCAGTCAAATACATTTGGGTCGAAGCCGCTCAGTTAAATACATTTGGGCCGAAGCCACTCAATTACATATGTTTGGGCAGAAACCACTCGGTTGATTAAACCGTCAATCATTGTGGTAAGCGCATCAAGCTTAAACCACTCGGGGTACTTCACTGTACATCTGCCCATTAGGGTACCTCACTGTATCTCCGGTATCACTTTTAGTAGATCTGCGAATCAATGGCATGCCATAGCTATATACTAATCTCGTTTTCTAACACAATAAATCTTAGGAATATAATTATCCATTTATTAATATCATTACATTTCCTTAGATTGATTTCATCTTAAAAACATTTCATCACTTTAAAAATTTTAGAGTATATATATTACTATCTCAATAATATATATTTTCTTTATTCCTTATGAAATTTTAAGACTCAATTCATACTTTTTATTTTTACTTCATTTTTTTAAATTTTGAAACGTAGATGTAATATTTCTTATTTGGTCACTTTAGTATTTCTAGAAATTTTTATTTATTAATTTTTTAGTTAAATTTTTAATATTATTTAACTTACTTAATTTTTTTATCATTTAAATTTTTATCCATAAATTTCAATAATTTAGGTATGATTTATGTCCAACATTTCATGTCTAAATTTTTGTCTAGAAATTTAAAATTGGTCCTTATGGTAAATTACAACTTGTTCCATGATTTTATTTTTATCTATAAATTAAAATATTTTATACTTAATACCTACTAAAAACTTTTGTCCAATTTATTCCTCAGTATTTAAAATTGGGCTCTTAAGTCAATTTATAATTTGGTCCAAAATTTGTACAATTTTTCATTTTAGTTCCTATTTCTTTCCGATTTTTATTTAGGCTAATTTTCATACTCTATTTATATGAATTCAACCCAAAAATTTTTCAGACCTAATGTCCTAAATATATTTTTCACTTTTCAATTCGGTCCTTATGAAAAATTTTGTTTTGATCCTTAGTTTTTTCCAAATGGTTCATTTTCGTCCTTTAGGTAAAATTTTAGTTTTGGTCCTTGTGTACCAAGTCTTTTCAAGCAATTTTTGTCCACGGGTCCATTGTCCATGTTCATATTCAATTTATACATTCTTTCCAAAATAAAATTTTCATATTCATTTACAAAAATGATTTAAGGTGCAATTTGGTCATTCCCATCTTCACCATTGGTCACCTTGTTTAGGATTAGTATTTGGTTCTTTTCATGAGGATTTAATCCTCCATTTTCTTATCAATTCATCCACACATATACATGGTTAATATACAATCATTTCCATCAAATTATATTTACCTTTTCTAAATAAAATACAATTTCCATTTTAAACCAAATACAACATGCAATTCATTATTTTATGTATACAACCTAAACTTTTTGTGTATGAAGCTTTCCTCTTTGTTTGTAGTCCTTCGTACTTGATTTTTCTTGTCCAAAATTTTGTCCAAACAATAGTTGGACAACTCTTGATTTCCTTTTTGGTGGAAGGGACTCAAGCTACAAAAAGAAACCTAAGATCATGACATGCATGAACAAAAAGAAGAAGAAAATCACACATCTTTGGGATGAAAGTTACTAACCTTTTTTGAGTTTTTTCCTTGTCCAAAGGTGGTGATCTTCTCTTCTTCAAAAGCTCATAAGTTGAGCTCGAGAAAATGGTGGGAAGAGGGAGGAGTTTCAGTCACCTTGTGCTTGGTGGATCTCCCTCGCTTTGTCTCCAAATGATGTTTATGTCCTTCCCTTTTGGTCTAGTTCACTTGAAGTTTAAAAGGGGAGACATGCATGTGGTTTTGGTCGAAGAAAAGAAGAAGAAAAATTCTGGGTTCTTTAGGGGAAGGGGTTTCAGTGGAAAGGGAAGAAGAGAGAAAGGTTGCTGTAACTTGGGTTCTTTTCCTCACAATTGAGCCAACTTAAGCCATTTCCTCACTTTAAATACCAACTATTTTCTCAATGGGCTCTTTTTGTTTGAGGTTTAGAGCTGCGTTTGCAGCCCAAACCTTGGTCCAACCCAACTTCCTATCTTAGTCTATTTATTATTTTTTCTATTAAAATTTTTTAGAATTTATGTGAATAAATTCATAATTTAATTTAATCCTATTTAAATTTTATTTCATTCCAATTTTATTTATGTACACTAAAAATATATCTTTTAATTATTTATTTTTTTTCCTTGTCATGTTTCTACAATTTATTTCATTTTCTTTTCTTTTCACTATCATGTTCATAATTAATTTTACATAAAATATTAGATTAAGAATTTACATATGATGAAAATACACTTTATTAAATCATACATTTATATTTTTACATCTTGACATTACATACTAGTTATCCGATTTCGGGGTGTTACACAAGCAGCCACATTTAAGAGTTTAAATCTCATTCTAGTTTGAGAATTCCCAAACAAATGCATGGTGTTGATGTTAAAAAAACCAGAATTGCTACTTACTGTCGAAACCCCTTAACATGAGAATTGATTTGAGGCACTATCATTTACATTTGAAGCTTTGCAAGTGTGATATTCATACTAAAAAATCAATTCTAGACAATCCATGTAAGTTAATATGATTATATGCATTGTCAATTTTTTGTTTGCAAGTTATTTGTTTGTTTAAGCTTATAGTCGGAAATTATAAACTTATAACTTACAACTCAAAGCACAAAATTTGAATGTTAGGTTTTTTGGTTAATAATGATGCAAATATGGGTATTTTTGTGATATTATTCTATTTTTTTGTTTAACTTGGTCAAATAATTCCGTTCTAAAAATTTGAAGTCAATGATGCTTTTGATTGCTGATTAAGCTACTTGCATATATATGTATATAGTTGTGGTCCCTTACTTTGAGATCACTAAATTTTGTTTTCTCTTATTTTTTATATGGAACATGAGAATTACTATCAATTAGCATTATGATGGAGTTTTTGTAAATAACCCATACCCTTCACATGTGGGGGGTATTGAAGAAAAATGTTAAGGTGGATATAGATTACCCATCTATTTTTGAGTTGCTAGATTTTGCTAAGGATTTGGATTGTAGGGAAGTTATGGGGTGTACTTGAGTTATATGTGAAATGATAAGTTTTTATTTGAAATATTAGATAAGGTTCAACCTAGTGGTATACTTAGTTATATGTGAGGCACACAAATGGCAATGACCCTAAAGGTAGTTAACTTTGGGACAAGGAGAAGCTGTGAATGAGCTTTCAATTATAGTTGAAGCATCTAATGTGGCAAATGAAGAAGTTGCTGAGCTAGATCCACCATTGAGGGAGGTAGATCCAGATTCACATTAAAGGGTCCAAATCCACCAATTGCTCAACCTGTTGAACCAATATCTGAAACAAACCAATCTAGTAATGCAAGGGATTCAAAACATTTATGCATCAGTAGGAGCTCATATGACACATTAAGTATTGGTGAGAAAGAGGAGCAAGAGAATAATGGTGATGATCTAGACTATATTAGTGATGAGAATGAATTTGTAGCTACCCTTGAAGGTAGTGATGTTGATGAAGAGTTAAGACATGCAACGGAGATTATTAGGAATTTGAAGAAGAATGAGGAGGATAATATTGCTAGATCTGGTACAAAAGGTGTCAATTTAGAAGAGACAAGTGTTGATGTTGGGTTTGAAAACATTAAAAGAAATAATAACATATTTGACGGGAAGATTGTAGGAAATGAAGCATATTGGGGCAGCTTAGATCTTGCTAGTGAAGACTTAAGTTCTTATGATTTAAATGAAGAAGATGCAAATAAACCAATAAGAAGAAAAAGCATAAAGACTCTTATGATTCATACTGTTAAGTTCTATTATGGGAGATAGGTATGATTTTTGATAATGTTGTTCAATTTAGAGAAGTAGTTAGCAAATATAATGTTCATTGTTTCAATAAAATTAATAATAAAGAAGATATTTTTTTTTTTCAATTCGAATAGATTATTTGAAAGAATAATTCAAATAAATTCTTCCATGATCATACATAAAATTTTTTCCTTAAAAATGAACTTTTTTCGAAATAAAAAAAAATTAACCTTTTCCATTAAAAAACAAAAATTTATAAAAAAAAGGAAATCAATTATATATATATATATTTTTTATTCCAAACATAGGGTTATAATGGTAAATTTAAAAATTTCAAAGCAACATAAATGTGAAAGCTTATGGTTATAACAAATAATCCAATAAATAAATAATACTCGCATGTCTTAATAATGATAATTATTTGACAAATGAATTTAATCACTCAATCAATAATTTTATATATTTTGTAGCTATATTCGGATCATAGATTATACAATAAAACCCGTATAACATCTATCATATGATTGTGCTATAAAATTTATCCTAAAAACATCCCTTGAGAAAGAACCAAGATTAGCCTCAGAAAATCCATGTTGATAAATTGCTACTTCAATTTATTGCAGCAATACAGAGTTTCAAAGAAGTACAGAAGTGGCAATACAAGGTTACAGACGAATCAATAATGATAGTCTCTTAGTAAGGAAGAGTACTTGGACAAATCAATTAGATTCAGAAAAACCAGCCATGAAAAATGATCATAACACAAATAATAAACCATTCTACGAACGACTGTATTCTAAAATTTCTTTTTAGCCGGGCCTTGTGAAATATCCTTTAAGAAATAATCAAGATTAGCATTGGATGATCCATGTTGAGAAATTGCAGCAAGACAAGCCTCTTGAATTTTTTTTGAATTTTTTCTCATTTCAATTACTTCAACATTTTCTTCATCCATAAAACTCTTCACCAGTTTTGCAATTTTTTCTCTTGTCACCAAGCTTTCACTATCAGCACCTTCTTTCACTCTCCACCCAATCTTCCAATCTTCTACAAGTTTCTTACTATTAGAAGTTTGATCCCAAAATATAGGACAAGCAAGCACTGGAACTCCTGCAAAAGCAGCTTCTAAAGTAGAATTCCAACCACAATGAGACCAAAAACCACCAATAGAAGGATGACACAGAACTCTCAACTGATCACACCAAGGAACCACTAAACCCATATCACCACAACCATCTTTAAATAGAGTTGCTTCTCCACGGGATACCCATAAGAACCTAACACCACTCTCTCTAAATCCACCCACAATTTCATCCAATTGAGTACTTGAAACTGAAAGGAAGCTTCCCATAGAGACATACAAAACAGAATTTCTAGGTTGAGAATTTAGCCATTCTATGTAGTGAGGGAGGTTTTGATCACTAGAAGCTAAAATAGAAGTGTGTTTAAGTTCAAAATAAGGAACCATTGGGCCTAAAGGGTAGATTGGAAATGAAAACTCCAATTTTAAGGAATTAACAACTGATGATTCAAGCTCGTAAGCAGAAGTGAAAAGAAGGTATTGTGCTTTGGACGCTCTTGAAATAGACTTGTGTGCTAGGGGAAAAGTATTATTAGCAGCTACATTAAAGATTGTAGGAAAGTCTAACAGACGTGTTGGAGGAACTCCAGGGATGTAGTCCACAAGCTCTTCTCCTCTTTCTGCTTGCCAATTCAACAGTGAAAAAGTATAGATTTGTCTTAATCCATCAAATTACAGCAATACAATAGCAGAATATTTTTTTAAATAGTAAATGAAATTTATAAATTAAATAATTATAATTTTAAAAATTAAACAACTAAATAGTTTTATTTTGAAATAATGAAAAGAATATAAATCTCTTTACTAAATAAAATAAAACTAAAATTATATAATTAATTATACTATTTTTTAATAAAATTATTTAAAATAAAATTAATTAATTCAAATACAAAATTATGAGCTAATTAGGATGATTTGCTTCTCCAACTTACTATCAATCTCTCCCCATTTCATTGGATCAGTAAATTCAAAATAATAATAATAATAATAATAATAATAAACAAAAATAATCTGATCGAGTGGTTGTACATACCAGATAATCTGATCGGAAAATGCCCATTTTGGACTAGGAGATCAAAATGGTGGAAGATAGAAAACACAGTAGCCGACATAGTCCAGAGGGAAGCAACCGGAATATTCCTTTCATTTCCGACATCGATTACCCAATCCAAGTAAGTATCAGCTATAATAGCATTTACAGGCAACTCAAGCCGATCCAAAAGTTGCTCAAAAGGATCTTTCATCTTTGTGGCAACTGCTTCCAGGAAAGCTGGAAAATCCTTAGCACGACCAAGCTCTGAAGGTATTACATTCGGGATTGCTTTCAATCGGATGTTACTTGGCAGGATATAAGAGCTAAGGAAGTTCAGCCACTCTTCGGTGACCACAAACGAGACGACAATATCGGGATTTTTAAACAACATAAGCTTGGAGAGATTGATCATCGGATTTATATGACCTCTACCAGGATAAGGCATCGCCACCACATGGCAGTTGCCGCCGGTGATAATTGGATTCTCTTTCATGCCTTCCATGGCTGCTTCTTTGCAAAGTGGAACTTCAAAGAAGCAATAGAAAGTGAATGTGTATGTATTGTCGTTTTAACAAGCAACCGATAGTTTTATCCAGCGGCGGTTCCTTTTCTGTGGAATAAATAAAATTTATAAATTCAAGTTTAATTATAATTAATATAGGGTGTGCTGTGTGC
>CAOGCB010067642.1:0-13060 GCA_948266635.1 Cnidoscolus chayamansa
ATAATTGAGAATGACTTTTAGTTTCTTATTGTAGTGGACGTGCGGGCCGTGAAGGACCTGGGAAGTGCTTTCGCCTCTATCCGGAGCGTGAATTTGAGAAACTTGAGGATTCAACAAAGCCAGAGATCAAGCGATGCAACCTCTCAAATGTCATCTTGCAGCTGAAGGCTCTGGGTGTTGATGATATCATTGGGTTTGATTTCATGGAAAAGCCATCCAGGTGTTTTTATATGCTTTTCATTGTTTTTCTTGATTTGGCGTGACATTCTATCTTTTTGCATTTTTGTGTGCATTATAGATGAGATATCATCTTTTAACATTGTTTGGAGTACCTTAATGATTCTTGGTCCGTTCTGCATTTGCTTACGAAGGCCACATTGTCATGGAATATAGTTCATACGGTTTTGCTTCTCTTAAGCTTCTCATTCTATTTGCTATATCTCCAAGACTCCAACTATCTTTCCCTTGATTACATGTTTTGTGGTTTAGCTCGACTTACCTATTCATTTATGTTAAAAAATGTTAAATTGTGATTGCTAGTTGGTTTGTATCTGTGGTAATTTATCTGGCTTGTGAATTTTGTAGTCCTATTCTTTTTGCTTTGTTTTAGGGAACCTTAACTATTAGGGATAACTACTATGAAGTCCTAAATTTTAAGAAATTCAATACTTGGTTCGTATTTCAAAATCACTCAACTAAAATGTCCATATATTTGACAAAATCAAACTCTTCAGCCTTTCTGTTAAAGAAACCTTTAATTGCCTTTAAACATTTATATTGTTTATTCCTATAATTTATATATTTATAATTTTATATTATTTAGTGTCTGTAATTTAAAATATTCATACTATATAGACTCTCTAACTGAAGCTAAAGCAAGTTGACTAACGGCTTGTTTGACAGAATGACTAAATATGTTTGGTTTTGCTAAGTGCATGGATGTTTTAGTTCTGTAATTTTGAATTAGGGACTAAGTAATGAATTTACCAAAAATTTAGGGACTTCATAGTTCATAGTGATTCTCCCTAACTATTATTAAGACTTGTTAATGGTATTTTTACTGAATGTATTCTCTAATATGTTAGAGAAATGTGTTAGTTCCTAAGTTCATTATGCACTTGAACAGGGCAGCTATCATCAAATCATTGGAGCATCTGTTTCTGCTTGGTGCTTTGACAGATGACTGTAAGTTGTCAGAACCTGTTGGGCATCAAATGGCTCGGCTTCCCTTAGATCCTATTTATTCCAAAGCTCTCGTCCTGGCTAGTCAGTTCAATTGCTTGGAAGAAATGCTCATAACTGTTGCGATGCTCTCTGTGGAATCTATTTTTTATGCTCCTCGTGAGAAGTTGGATGAGGTACGCATGGACAGATTTTCCTATTATATCCTTTGGGATAACAGAAGGATCAAAAATTTTGTCTGCGTTAGTGCAAAAGAGGTTCTATTACTGCAATATGCTCTACAGTCGCGTTATCAGTGGCTTCATTTTGCTGAGCAATTAGGTGTGACATATATATGCAAAAATAGGAAGGAACTGGTAATATTCCTTGGATGGATTTATGAATGACTGGGAATGCTGGAGTTCATTCTGTGATGGAAACTCAGTTTTGAATAGTTTTTGGGACTTAGAAAAGTATCTTTATTGGCCTGTTTGGGAAGGGGGGGAGGAGATGCTGGTAAGTTATAATTTCATTGTTTGGGAGGGGCTATGGAAATATGAGAGAATGTGTTTTGAATAGTGAAATTTTCACCTGGGTCAACACTTCTCTCCCCAGACTTCAATGTGGTAAACATTTTTCTTTTAAATTGTTATAGATAACCTTGGAAGTTATAATTACAACTTATTTTCATCACCTTCTTTCCAAGCATTTTCTTTTAAATTTCCCAAGGTTATCTTTATCCCATTTCCTTGCTTTCCTAACATATACACCCCTGTATTAATTCTCCTCTTTTTTCCTTCCTTTCTTTCCTTTCTTTCCTCTGCTTGGTGTCTAACTGTGAATAATAAGAGGCCTGTTGCAGCTTCAAAATCTTTTCTGACAATTATATTTTGTGATGCATCTGGATGCATATTTTGCAATTGTTATGGTATTACTGTCATCTTACCCACCTTGATAATACTTTCAGTTAAGCATCAGTTTTTTCTATTCATGTTGACCAGGCAAGAACTGCAATGAAGTGCTTTTCAAGTCCAGATGGAGACCATCTTACTTTGGTTAATGTGTATCGGTCAGCAGATGGACTTCTGGAGAAGAGAAAGATGGAATTCGGTAATGACAAAAATTTCAAAGGAAAAAATGAAAAATTTCTGAGAAAATGGTGCAAAGAAAATTTCATTAATGGTCGTTCCCTGAGGCATGCTCGTGACATCCACAGGTCGGCTATTTACTTTATGTTTTCTCTTTCTTTTTCCTCTTCAGCTATAATCCTTTTACCTTTAGGTTTCACATGCTATGTTTTCAGCCAACATGGCCTCTGCAATTAAAAGGATCCTACGAAGTTGAACTTCTGTAATTCATGTACTTGGTGTTCTTGAACTTACATGGTCCTTTTAACTTGCAGTCAAATTCGAGGACATGTTGAACAAATGGGTCTTCGCATTTCTTCCTGTGGGGAAGATGTGCTTCAATTCCGCAGATGCCTTGCTGCTTCCTTTTTCCTTAATGCAGCTTTAAAGCAGCCAGAAGGAACGTACAGGTATTGAATTGTCTGAAATTCTTCTGGCTGGTCCTTCACTGTTATTCCCTGTTTGTGCCTGTTAATAAGGACCTGTAACTAGTCAGTCACTACAACCAACCATCTCCTGCTATCCCCCAATCTTACTAACTTACCCTTATGAAAACCTCACAATTGCTGAACTAAATGGCAGGGCTTTGGCGAGTGGACAGGTAGTGCAGATTCATCCTTCTTCTGTGTTATTCCAGTCAAAGGCAGAATGCATAATTTTCAATGAACTGGTCCAAACCTCTAAAAAGTACATCCGCAATATAACCAGAGTCGATTATTTATGGTTAACTGAGCTTGCCCCGCACTTTTATGCCTCGCAGAATTAAAATTTTCTGGTAAGAATTCTCACAGCCAATATGTTAATTTGATTATTTGAATTTTATGGTCATTTATGTGAATGCTTTTCTTGAACTTGCTCCTTTGTTGAAACTCTCTGTGTTGGATATTTTGAATTATACGTCAAATTGTCTATCTTTCCTGATCTTTTACCCTGCAGCTAGAAATAACAGAGAAGGCTGATCTCTGTTTGTTTCCATTGAGGGTGAGGATCGATATTACATCCAAAATTGGGTTTATTGTCTACGTCTTGTCCATCCCTTTGGACACTAGTAGAAGAAGGGAGTTGCAGAATATTAGGATTCTCATTCTCAATCTCAACCGTTATCTGGTTTGGTGCTTTGTGGCTATTTTCCATTGAGAAACATCATCCTGCAGAGAGAATTGTCAATTCCCAATGGAATTGACTGGCCAATACAGGGAATCATGCTGATGGTGTTGCAATTGTGCCTTCATTTTTAGTTTCTATGACTGATGAGCCAACAGAACTTGGGAGACTGGGATTGTGAGCCATGACTATTTTGAGTACAGGATGCTGGTGGATTTCATTTTGAACTTTGTTGTGGGTGGGAGAGCACAGTACTGATTCCCAGTTCATCATTTGGTTTGATTGGTGCTTGTATTTTTGACCCTGTAAACCCTCCCCCTCCCCCTCCCCCTCCCCTTCCTCTCTCTGTATAATTCCATTTTATGTGGGCTTCATAAACACTACTTTGCTGTGATTTTAGAAATCAGATTTCAAAGCCATGGATTTTGAATTGCTCTCAATCATGATTCTGATTCAGTGTATAGAAATTGATATTCCTCATTTGTCTCTGGTGAAAATAAGACTGAGCATTCAAATCTCTGAAATTCATATATTTGATCAATTATCAATTAATTTTAATTAATTTTAATTAATATATTTAAAAATACATTATTTAATAACAATTTTAATAATAATAATAATAATAATATTTATTTATCTAAAATTGAGTTAATTTATTTTAGTTTTGATTATATTGATTAAATAGTGTAAATATCTAAAATTATATATATATTAATAATTTTTAAATAAAATGATTTTATAAAATATAAAAATAATTTAATCACTTTAGCAGTTTATTCAAAATTATAATAATAAATTATTATTTAATCGTAGAGTGAATTAAATGCAATATCATGTGATATTTTAATAAAATGTTTATAAAAATTGATTGTAGTAGTTCATAAATTGATGAAAAACACAAAGAAGTTGCTTTGTGTAATGGGATGGTTGAGAAATGAGACAAACATGGAAAATTGAATCGTCTAGTCCACCAAATAAAGTAGTGTCATTCAACCTACCCATGAAAACACTTCTCACCTATTTAACATATATTCATTCAATTTGAAAAATTAAATTGAATTTAATTCATTTTAATTTTATTTTTTTTTATTTTATATAATTTTAATTTTTAATTTAATTTTATTTTTAAATAAAAAATTAAGTCAATTAAATTAAATAAAAAAATTAATTTGATGCTTTTGAAAATGTGAATATTCGTCAACTTGTAACCTAATATGTTATATTAAATCTCATAGTAAATGTAACTCTCGTTTAATTATCACCGTTAAGTTTGAAATTCCGAATAGACTGACAGTGATAAACCGAAGGAATGTGAGATTTATGTTAAGTCATTATACCTTAAGCGTTAGCGTAAATAATACGAAAAAAAAATAATAATAATTTTTAAAAGAGGAAAAAAGATAAGGGGGAAATATCAATATTAATTTTATTTGAATTTGTCACACTGCCTATTTAACGAACACAATTTGGCATTTTGCTTTAGCTTTCGTTTTCGCTTTCCATCTCTTGTGAGCTCACTTGCTGCACTGCTCACTCTGTCTCTTCTCTTTGGCGTCCACTTTCCAGATCTGATCCTAAAGGTATGTTCTCTAACACTTATATCACTACTCTTCTTCTACCCTTAGATTTTGAACTGCTAGCTGTAAGCTAATAACGCCTATTGCTTTTGTTAGATCTGTTGTTTCTCTGTAGTTTTTGGATTCAGAGACTTCTCTTCTTTGAGGGTTTTTTTCAAATAATTCTTACTTGAAGAGAACTAGGATGATATGGGTTTTGGATTTATTTTTTATTTTTGTTTTGTACAATATATTGGAACTAAAATGAGTTAGATCGATGCTGCTATTTTTATGTGGTTGTGATTATGGGTAGTTTATTGAGGAACAGAAGATCTGAGATATTGCAAGTTTTGTGCTTTATCTTTAGGCTTTTTATCTTATGCTAGTTCTTGTTTTTATTTTTGTTTGTTGAGGCTATGGTTTTGCTTGTTTGTTTTAGCATTTCTGTTTGCATTTAATTTATGAATTGCATAGCCTAATGAAAACGAGAAATGATACTTCAATAAGCTACCAGGTCTTGTTAAAACTAGCTGCAAGTCGTTCACCGCAGTCAACTGTTGAATGCAGTCCTTGATGAGTTTGGATTAGAAGCCTAATAGGTTTTGTTTTTTTTTTTTTGTGTAACAGTGATTATTGTCCTTCACACATGCCCTCTATGTTAGAATTTTTGAAGTAGGAGGGGCAATCTTGTATGGGATCAAGTTGCAGATGCAGCTTTCCAGAATTTTCTATTCGAATCCTGAATTCTTAGTCATTTGGAAATTGGGGGTGTGACTATGCCGAGCAAAGAATCTTTTCTTATGTCTTGGTGTTGAATGTTAGTGATATATTGCATTGGGTAGTGCATTTCTCTTTCCTAGGAAAGTATCTTACATTCTTATCTAAACTGCTATTCATTTTTCCATTATTCATTCTTTTTTCTGATCATTTGTTTTTATCTTGTTTATGGAAGACAGGTTCTAGTTTTCCTTCTCTAGAAAGTCCAGAGCATGGGTCGTGGAGTTAGCAGTGGTGGGGGCCAAAGTTCATTGGGCTATCTGTTTGGGAGTGGAGAAGCTCCAAAAGCTTCCACAAACCATGCCCAACCTGCTTCAAATGATGTCCAGGCAGTGAATAATGTGCCTTCCTCCAAACCTGCTGTTGCTCCTCAGCCAGTAGATGTTACCAAGCAGGTCCCTGCTGGTATTAATAGTACTTCTGCAAACAACTATATGCGGGCAGATGGCCAAAATACTGGAAACTTCATTACGGTATGATTTGTAGTGATTATGTGTACTTGTTTTGTGAAGTGCAAAGTAGTTTACTGTTTGCATTTGTTGTCTATACAGTGTTTTAGGTGTTATAAATCTTCTCCCCTTCATGATGTCTCATGAATCTTTTTTAAAATGAAATAACATACTTGATTTGATTGAATTTCTGATTTTTCTTTACGGTTTCATTTGTTTTCTTGGAATGAAGTGGAATTACCTACACTGCTATGCATAAACACATTCATTTTCTTTGAATTTCTGACCTTCTGTATTTTCCAATTTGTTGGTCCGGGAGGGCCCTTGTTCTAAAATTTCTTGGAGTTGTGTGGCACAGACTTCTGAATTTTTATTAAGAGAAAATTTGTGTGGAAAATTTCCATTTAGCAAAGTGGAGACAATGTCTTAGGTGTTTTTACTAACACTTTGCCATTGCAACTTCCCAATCTATTGCTCTGTTTTCTGAAGGAAAAAAAAATCCCACTTCAGTGTTTTATGATGGACTTCTTAGCTAGTTTTATTATAGTTAGGCACTAATCATTTCTCCTAGTCTCTCCCTAAAATGATTCTGGTGGTAGTATTCACATGTTGTAACTGGATACTTAAGCTGAGCCCTCACTCGAAAAGGGAATAAGATTTCAAGAAAGCACCTAGATGAGAAAAGGAGAGAAGAAGACAGTGTGGGCACACGTGTGATGCTGTGAGCATAGTTTATCGTTGATTGATTTGTGAAATTAAATTAGAATGAGTCATTAGCTACGTGATCTTTGTTGTTTCTTTAGCTATCTCTACTATCTTTTGTGTGGCAGTCTATGCATCTTTTTTGTAAGGTTTACCTTGAGAATTAGCAGTGGCATGATATTAGTATCCAAAAAGTGATGTTCGTTACATAATCAAATGAGAGCTATTTAGTTAGTCATGGTTTTGATAGTTCCACATATTAAACCTTTTCAACTTTCTAATGGTGTTAGGAGTATGCATTCTGCTGCCTTCCTTTTTAAGCAAGGGTTAATGAGAACATTATGGAGCTTGGAGTCTAAGGAATGTTTATGGTTCTTTGAGAACATATCATGATAGTTGCTTTTAAACATCCAAATGATGCTTAATGGTGTTACATTGCGTGACAGTAATTATTTCTTTAAGTTGTAATTCAGTAGCCTGATGATCTTATAACTGTGTTCAGGATCGACCTTCAACCAAAGTCCATGCTGCCCCTGGTGGTGGATCTTCTCTGGGATACCTATTTGGTGGTGGTAGTAACTGATATATACGATAATTCCATGCTGTTGGAATTTCTATTTGTCAATTCTTGTGGAAATCTATAGTTTGGACGAAGATCTATAATATAATTAATGCAAACTTGCTAGCTCATGTGATGTAATATATAGGTGGTGGGTGATGTTTGGTTTATTCAATCAAAGAACATTTTGTATGCATGAACATCATTACAGAAGTTCAGTTGATATTTTGATATATCTGATTCAACGTTCAGTTGTTCCGTGTAATAGATGCTCTCTCTCTCTCTCTCTCTCTGTGTGTGTACAATTCACAAATAAGAATAAATCAAAACACGCTGTCGCCTTCAGTGTGGACTCACCAATGAGGTTGGTGGGGAGGTCAAATAAGGTGTGCCAGAAGTCATGCACTTGTGGCTCTCATGGTTACATAAGCTAGGTCATCTGTGTCCATAAACCGCACAGGGGGGCGATCATCAGGGGAAAAGTTCCTGGATCCCATGAATGTTGCGTAGGCAACACCAAATGTGTTTGCTGGCAAATCCCATGCATGACCCAGTTTTGCAGGTATGACATGTGGTCACTCGCCTGTCAAAAATGTCGGGGAGTGTCTTAATGTAGATTCTAAGATCTCTTGTGACCTTGTTTTGGGTAATATTCGGGACTGTGCTTCGTTAATGAGGCCATGCATGGCTGGGCTTGAATCCGCGTCCACAAGTGATGTTAGGGCATTGCAATGGGGGAAGCATTAGAGTTGCTAACATGTTTGCTCACATGGCAATGGTTGATTATGTTCTGAATTTGATTGATTGGAATATATTGAATAGAAATTTCTTAACTATCTAGAATTTTACTAATTTATATTTCAATATAGAATGTATCTTATTCTTTGATTTGGAGGGATGATATTGTATTTTTAAATATCGACTAAAACTTAAAATATGTTTGAAAGGAAAAAAGACTTCATACATCTATTTTTATGCAATACTCAAAGAATAATTCTTTATTATATCTAGTGGGAACAACTTATTCTTTTTGAACACCTCAATTCAACACTTAAAAAATATTCTACCATCATGGTATAATATGTTTTATTATGAATGCTTCCGTTGCCAAAGATCTAAAGTAAATAAAGAGAGAGTTCTGATTCCCGATTCATTAATTAATAAAAAATACTTATAAATTACTTTCTTTTTATACACAAACATAACAGTCCGCACGTGCTTACTCCAATGATAAAACACGTGGTAGATTAGAGAAATGGTTCAGATTCGAACTATAGCAGCGGCAAAGTGGAGGTTTCACCTATATAGGTGGATCTCTTGTGCGCACTGTGTCCCGCCCTCCCACATACTTGTCACTGGACTACTGTGATTTGACTGTCCATCATTTCATCGAGCCGAACACCTTAAATAAGAGTACAAATAACCTTTGTGGAGAAACGAACATAACAAGTTAATCAGACTATTCAACATTTAACAATTGCTGCTTAATTCATTTCTTGCTCACGAACCCTTTAAGATATGTTTCTTTATTCATTGATTAAAAGACACCAATATTTTTATTTTTTTTTTATTGAAAGGAGATTATAGTAACATGAATCTATTTATATAGATAAATATAAAAATATATATTTTATAATAATATTTATAAAAAATATATATATTCATTTAAATAATATAATTTATAAAATTATTAAAAATTTTAAGATAAAAATGTTATAATTCTTTTTTTTTTTTCCTTTTTCTCTTTCCTCTCGTCTTCGAGTTTCCAAAATTTTATTTGAAAAAAGGCCAAACAAAGGTGTTGCAGCAAAGCAAAGCAAAGCAAAGCACTGCGAGAGGAAAAAGAAACTCAGAAATCGAAAGAGAAACTGACAAAAAATGAGCGGTCGTCGGATTCTTCACCATCTTCTTCTTCTGCACACTTCACGCAGGTCGCTCTTCTCTTCTACATTTCGCACCTCCTCTAGACTCCTCTCTCTCTTCACCCACAATTTCAAAACCCTGAAATTTCACAACCATCGTTATCACTCTCCTTTGCTTAGTTTCTCTGTAAAACGACCCATCTCTGTTGCATACCATTATCCTACTCGGCTCTTCACAACCGGCTCCACCCAGAGTAATTGTCAAGAGAATGGCACCGAAGAAAACCCACTTCAATGTAATCTCTGTTTCTTTTCTTTTCTTTGCCTTTTCTTTTCTAATTATCTTTTGCATAAGTATTTAAGTTGAAGTTTTAATAAACAAAAGGTCATTGCTTTTCTTGATGAAATTTGATTAATGTACCTCTTTGACTGGCTGGAGCTTCTAAAACCTCGTTTGGCAAGGGTTTATTATCTGTTGCCTGTTGTGCTGTGTAAGTGTTTGATAAAAGTTTTACTTTGCTGGTGTTGAGCTTTATTGTCCGTTGCGTTGTGCAGCAAGTTAACGTGCAGCTATTATTAAACCAACTACCACAGCCACCACCAAATAATGTAGAACTTTTGTTTTAGATTATATATAGAAAAGGGGTTCTTATTTCACAGGCTAAAAGGTGCTATAGTTTTATCCATTTGAGCTTTTTCAGTAGATTCACCTCTCCACATTTTATGCCTTCGTTGCTCAAGTACGTTAACGTTGCAGATGAAACAACTGAAGAGGGAGAAACATATGAATGGGAAGAGGAGGAGGAAGTAGAGCCCCAAGTATGCCTTCTTTACTTGAATTTTCCCCTTGAATGTCTTTTAAATTTTTAGCTATCCAATTGTTAGAGAATTTTCAAATCACGTTAAATGGAAAAAAAAATGAAAAATCAGGATAAAATGGAAGTATTTTCGGTGGTTTGAGCAGAGTTTGACAATCATAACGTCGAACAATATCATGTTCGACGCTATAGTATTGAATATGTCATTGTCAGAATACTGTATACACGCATAAGATTCCTAACCGACGAGAGTAATGAGACTGATCTTGCCATTATAAGTGGTTAACATGCACATGAAAAGGGCCGATAACTCGGCACGGAAGTGACAAGACTAACCAGTGTTGAACGTGCATGAAATTCCGAACTGACAAGGATTGACGACAGGGCACTTGCAATGTTCCATAATTATTTTGTCAAACATGCAGTGGCTAGAGGGGCATGTTGGACGATCATTCAGGCGAACTCAATAGGACTGTCTAACTTTGCTCAAAACAGCATGAATTTTGAAGATACCTTTCATCTCTGCTTGATATTTAAAAAAGTATTTTTTTTCTCTTAACGTGATTTAAAAAATTTCTCCAATGTTTATGATTGTTGATGTTTGCCATTCATAAATGTAGGCTGGTGATGGTGGGGATGGTGGTGGAATTGTGTTACAAGGTGTCCCTTGGGGTGAACGGGCTCTCTCTATTGCCCGTGAGGTCTTGTTGCAGTTTGGTAATGACATGGAACTCTATGCTTTCAAGACTACTCATCGTGGATATGTTTATGTGAGACTGGATAAGCTGTCAAATGAGTAAGGTTTTCTTCACTAGTAAATTAGAAGGCATGGACAATCATTCTTCAGTTCTTTTTTTGCAGCAATAACTAATTAAAGGTTCATTTTCAATTCAAAATAGAACTACTTTTCCCCAATAAAGTGTCCAGCAGACCTAGACTCAACTTGCTTGTTTCTATTGTTTGTGGAGATTGTTAGCTATTTGTTTAAACTATACATTTACCTGTGCATTGCATGGATATATTCATTATTGATGTTTGTTTAATTGAATGAAAAATATGGCTGATAGGAAGGGATCCAAAGGGGGTGGTAGGATGCTACAACATGTCTTGGACAGGTCTTCTGGATGGTTAGCTGGGCTGTCCAATTCAAAGGGTGTTAGTGGTCTGAGAGATCTGCAAGACAAACAAGGTCAAAAAGGCAGCTGTGACTGCCCTAAGGCCGGCGGCTCCATTGCTAAGTTAGAGAAATTGTAGGAGAACAAATGAGAGTGTATGTAAGGATAGTTTCTAATGTAAAAATGAGGCCCACAAGAACGAACTTAGGGAATTATCTTGGCGATGTATATACATGTATTTTGACTCAGTGCATTGAATGTAATTATTTTAATCTATGTTAATCAGTCGGCTGTCCGCCTATACCCTGATGAGACACGCGGACCTTTAGTCTTTGGAGTGATAGTTAAATTGTATGACTACCTGAGGTTTGAGGTGAGAGGTGTCAGATAGTTATTCGGTGGTGCAGCTGCATATCGAATGGTCTGTGAATTACATAAAATGCTGGTTAGTTTTCCTATCACCTGATGGTGACATCCATCTGTTGGTATGACGCGGGACCAGGTCAGCCACCTTCACCTGGCAGGAGACCCCCTGGCGGTTGTTGTGTTACCTACACTGACTGGTTTCACCAGGTTTCAAGCAATCTTGAAGCAAAACTCTCTGCCTTGCCGTGTGCTGGCTTTTGACAGTACATGTGTCATTATCTAATCAGTCGGACATTCAGGGTTATCAATGCCGATAGCATTCTTATAAATTATTCAAAATGTTTAAGAAATGTTTATAAAAGGAAGCTTGAAAATATTAGAAAAATTACGGAGAAGACATAATGAATTGGAAATGAATATAAAGCATAATGAAAATAGAAATGGCAATAAAATTTATACTGATAGATTCTTATAAAATGAAAATTACATCCGTGATTTCGTGCAAGTTGTTCTTCATCTTTGTTACTAAAACATCATCTGGTAGGTTTGAGAAAGTCTTGGTTGGATATTGTCTATTCTATTTGCATTAGGAGGCTGCTAGTTTGATATTTGATTTGATTTTGATGTCCTATATTGGTTTGTATAGTTTGCAACTTGACTCTTAGTTTTCCTAATATTAAATTATCGTTTTTACCATAATTTTAAGAAATTAAGTACGCGATTTTATAATTATGCTGAACAATAAAAAGGTGGCTTTGATTATATCTTTTACAACTGTGACTCTTCTCCTATGTTTGGTAGAAAGTTTTTGGAAGTAAAATGTGGTTTTTAAAGTGATATGTTTGTTTCGGAGGAAGACTTTTTAAAGAAGGTAAGATTTTTGGAGGTTTCAATCCTCTAAACTCTTCACTTTTCAATCCATCAAATTAGTGGATTGTGGGTTTGAATGCCTTATCTTTCATTACTTCAAAAAGACCTCCTTACACTTCCAAGTATACTGTTAGTTTTTCTAGTATTGATTAAATTACATCTATCGTCTTAATTTTTTTATTATAAGAAACTAAATAGATGATGATCAATTAAATTGTAACTTTGTCACAAGTGCATGATTATTCAATTATAGTGAATAATGAAAAGGTGGCTTGTCTATGTCTATGTAAATATTATAATAAGAAAGATGAGGTGAAATTTGTTGCAAAAAAGGTACTTCTATACGGCAGTAAAGATGCATTTTGTTATTGTAACATAATATGGAATTTGACAAGTTTGGAAGACCAAAAGGAGAAGCCATGCCACTTGGTAAAAAGCATAGGATAAACACTTGGCAATATTGTGTTTACCTATCTCAAGGCTTAGCTTTATAATATTTACAGATATAGATTTTCAAAGAATGCCGACCCCAACTGGTTTGGGACTAAGGCTTGTTGTTGTTGTTGTTGTATAGATTTTCAAAGAATCTATGTT
>CAOGCB010067741.1:0-13029 GCA_948266635.1 Cnidoscolus chayamansa
AGTAGAGACCCCAATCTCTCCCCTTGTGTTGCAATGTCACCTACTACTGTTTGTATCCTACCTGCAACACTTCTAAGCCTGTCATACCTCATCCGAACTATATCATGGGGTCTGGAAGTTGGAAATGTGTCGAACTCTTCATCAAGTTCATCTGGGTGCACTGCTTCTGCCCAAGACAATTTTGTATCCATATGAGGTGGATGCCTTGGCCGAAATCTGTAGTTCCATATACCAATAAGGAACATGTAAAGAAAGAGAGTCGGCAGGATCAACTCTGGATACCATATCAGTATCAAAAACAGAATATGAACTAGAACTGATGTGATCGGATTCTTCCATTGGCAAATATCAGCGAACCATTTGCTCATGGAGAACATACCAGAGAGAAGCGACATGATTCTAAAGAAGTTGGCTTTGCTTCTTCTCATGCTCCACATGTGGGAATCCACATCTAACATATACTCCACCACCTCTTTTCTCAGTGGGGGCTCAGCTCGGCCAAGTCTCATTGCTACAATACTCATAGCTTGGTATCTTAAATTGTCAACTTGATTCACTGTGAACGGATGCAGGTAATGCATTTTGGGCAATAAAGGATGTCCATACACATATATCATGTTAGCTAGAGATAGTGTAGTGAATCGAAATGCAAGCTGCAGTTCACCCATTTTCTTCACTCCATTTGAGTGCAAAACAAGAAGTGGATATGAATGTGTATAAATTCTAAAAGCTTCCAAGGTTGATAGTCTTATTCTTACCTTTCCGATTCGTGCATCTCTAGCTGCACTAGGAGCATTTGGTTTCTCACTTCCTCCCAAATGGCAGTTGTCGAAAACTCCCAATGTTATAACTGTGCAAGGATCATAAACTTCCCAGGTGTATTGCTCATTCCATTTGGGATTGAAAGTATCAAGAACGGTTCTAGTCCGAACCCACTTCTGACCATACTTAGCTACACAATAAGCATCTGTACTTCCTCTGCCATCCTTCATCTTCATTGGAAGAAGGCCTTGTGCACTTAAGATGCCTACTTCTAATATCCCAACAGGTTGTTTCCATAGTTGCCTTGCTGTTGGCCTTTGATCACTGATATACATTGTTGATTCGTCTAGGACATGGTATCCACCTTCAAGACAAACTCTTAGGTGAATCCTGCTAGAAAATTTAAGTTCTTTTCTCCTATCAGCTTCCAAGGCCCCAAAGCCAAATTTCTCCAGATTGAACCAACGAGAATGAACTGGTCTGTGATCAAGCCTTTTCTCAAAAATGTTGAGTGGTAAGCTTATCTTCCCCAACACATCATCTCTTGCAGGGTGCACTCGATCCTCAACAGTAATAAGCAATTGTTCCTCAAAAGGCTCAGCTGCCACAAACACCAAATCTTCATTCCATAGTGGGTTAGTTGTTCGACTTGGATTTATCTTGGTCTTCAGAATCTGATTTCCAACCTGAGCTTTTACGAATACTTCTGGGATGTGGCTTCTATCATTTGGCACAATGTCCTGAGCTTCAATCACATTTACCCTCAGGTACCATAGTTTTGGTGATACATAGACTTTTGATCGGATGCTTAGAACACCCTCTCCATAGACTGAAGAAGCATCTGCATGCCATGCTTCTGGAAAGGCCTCATCAGCTTGTGTTCCCATCCAAACTGCAAGCATGATCTCTCCCCTCACTTTCCCTTCCCCGCATCGATCCTCCAGTCTATACCATTGAGGAGCCAGTGGGCTGTCAGGTGGAACTCTAGTTGGAATCTCATTTAAGTCGAACACCACCCTTCCAAGATAATCATCTCTTCCCACCATTTCTTTGTCTTTAACAAAAACTTCTATCACTGATGACTGAAGTCGGTCTTTTGAGAAAGCAAAGACTTGGTTCCACTCTGGATTCATCTTCTTCTCGAAATGCCTTGTCCTTCCCTTGTAGTTCCCCAACTTTACTTCCACATAAGGATCACAGCTTCCGGTAATTGCACTAGGAGGAAGATCTTTGGCCTTTACCACTCGAACATATAAATAAGACATCTGCTCCACTAGGTCATAAGTACTTGCATATCTCTCAGCATTCATCCATCCTCTTCCCCCATATGCTCCACCAGCTGGCCACCTTTCCCCCAGCTGAGGGCTAGTGTCCTTCAAACTGTATTCATCTTCATCACTTGGATGGGCTGGTTGATTGGTTGCATGCATTGTGCGTAAGACACCTTGAGGTCTTCTCTCCCTTGACATGCTGGGTTGCTGCAAAACTTAGTGCTTATAGATTCTATCCTCGTTTGGCTCTTCCTCAGAAGTAATAAGCAACAGAAGTATAATTTTCTATAACAGGCAGCAAGTACGAAAATTTCTTTATCAGGTTTTGTTGCAATAGCATTTGTTGTGTTAACTAAAGCAAGTTCTGCTTTAGAATAACAGCTTGTATTTGCAGTCAAGATAGTATATTCTGTAGAGGTTTGGTGGTGGTTCTAGTGGACGAGAAGGTGGAGGAGATTTTGTTGGGATTCTGATGAATTTTCAGGTCAATGTCACCTTGGACAGAACTTTCTTGACAATATTTGAGCAAAGAATTCTATCTCTACCAATGAAGTTCTTACAGGAATAAGTCTCCTTTGGTTGTAAATAGACTTCAATGGATTGGTGATATTGGCTTTTTAGTTTGGTGGAGATATAAGACAAGTTTCTGGTTTCAAACAAGGTTGAGCATCTACCACTAGCTTCTTTATTCTTTTCTTTTATGCTATGAGAAGCTACAAAGAAGCAGCTTCTTGCAAGAAATCTGAAACTCAAAGTGCAAGCAAGGAAGTTTCACTCACCAAGGAGAGTATAAAAGAGGCATGTTTGTTAAGCTTCTGTAACTCACTATATTGTCTTTGCATTTTTGGTTAAGAAAAGAATGATTTGATAGAGAAGCTGCCTATAGAAACTCAAGCAGAAAATGGAGGGAAAGCATTAAACTTTACTTAAAGAGGGAAAGTAAAGCTACACCATTCTTTTACACACAATCACATGGAAAAAATATAAAAATCATAAGCATGATTCTTCACAAATCTGTTTGGTTTCCCAGAATTGAAAAGGGAAAGACTGTCATCCAAATGCTTGCTACAGAGGTCTTCTTTATTCCCCTTCTTATCATTTGAGCCAGAAAAAAATTTTAGCTAAAAAACGATAACCTGACAAAAGATAACTTTTTAAAGAAAAATTTATAATATTGTGACTGCAATATTCTTCACTTACATTCTTATCCACCCTTCAAAGCTTAACATCTTTATCAGGAAACTGAGAAATTCATTTTCTGTCATAACATTTTCCATCCTAAGCAATCTTCTTGGCCTTTCTTCTTCTTCTTGATGATGTAAATTCTCTATTTCCTTCATTTTCACTACTGCCAATTTCTGCAGAATTAGTTTGAGCCCTTAAGAACATTCTTTACTTCTGTGATCAGCAATTCCTACCTGAAGAAAAGAAAAGGAAAAGAAAAGTTGGTTAAAGTAATTGATAGAGCTAAAAGAAAACAAAAGAAAAACACAAAGCTTGAATGCTTACTGTGATCTTGGCCAAAGAAGCTTTTCCTGCATTTTCTTTTCTTTAAACTTTGTCTATTCTTATTTTCTATTTCCCTGCCTATCTCTTCTCGTTTCCTCATCTCTGAAGAGTGAATATGATTAACTGTGGCTATGGATGCTTAATCAGATGATTTTCTTGCTTTAAGTTCATCAGATGAAAAGATTTCCACTAAAAAGGGTCTAAATCATCATCAAGGAAAAGCTTACTTATAGAATAAGACAGAGAAGACACTAAAGATCAAAGCTTCAAAAGCTTGCTCTTATGAAATTTCTGTATGAATTTTCATGTAATAAGTTTGATATGTTCATTTTTCAAATTAATTTTTACTATTTAATAAAAATAAAATTAAAAAGGATTAATTATTTTAAATTAAAATAAATTAATCTTTTCATTCATAAAATATATATTTGGATATGTAATTGTTTTGAATTAAGCATAAAATTGAAATAAATGTTTTAATTTTAAATACTAATTTATATAATTTACTGTGAAATGGGAGCCCCCAAAAATTAATAGTCTCCATAGATGGAAAAAAAAGGCTCCTACAAGGTTGGGCTATTCTTATTGATTGTCAGAGTTCTCTCTGTCTCACATGATAACCAGAACCTTCCAATCTCTAACAAAGTTTAGGGCTTTTCTAATTCTAGGGATTAAAATTTAAATCCCCAGAAAACTTCCAAGCTCAAATACCATTTACAGAGAGTAAAATTCTAAGAAACCCATAAAAAAGCCTCTCAAATGGTTCGCTCTCATGGCGTAAAGCTTGTAGCTTGGCTCGTTTGCCGCCCTCCCTCATCTCACCTTTTTGAGGATTCTGCTAACTCCGTACGACTCTACTCGATTTCCATTTTTCTTTTTTCCTTGAAATGTGATATGTGTGCAACTTCTTAATTGTTTTGAATTTGGCTAATTGCAGATGTACAAGAGTCTGTTAAATGGGAATTGTAGGAGATTGAGTACTTGGGTTTACAATCCTGGTAGTTTTATTGGCAATTATTCTCCCAAAAATGGTACTTTTGTTTTCCCTCTCTCTTTCTAATTATCCTGTTTGGTTATTGAGAAAGATTGAGGAGTGCATGAGAACGACGCTTTTGAATTCCTTGCTTTCGGTAAAGGGCTTTGAGGAAACAAATTAAAATTATCGTTTAATTGTTACTGCCGCTTTCTCTTGCTTATTTATTTCTTTTTCTTAGTTCGCAGAAGTAGCATTTTGCTAGCTTTCTATTGAGTTGCATGTTTGGAAATGTGCAGTTAACCACAAAAACTGGTTGTTATTGGGATCTTTGAATGCCAATGTTTGCACAACGAGGTCAATTCATGGCTCTGGTATTTCACATGGTGCTCCAGTTATTTTTCTGTTTTGTTTTGATTTCTGTCCCCCAGTTTGTTTGTCTTTTTGATAAATGTTTCATGGAAATATACAATAAGCAGCTGCACCTTTTTATGCTGTTCTCTGATTCAGCTTACATGTCGAGAGATTATTATGATGTACTTGGTGTTAGCAAGAATGCGACTTCGTCTGAAATAAAGAAAGCTTATTATGCGGTAGGTTTCTCACTTATTATCATTTTCCTATTTTTTGTATTTTCACCTTTTCAGTGCAATTTGCAGATCTTATGCTCTCCAACTTTACCTGATTTGGGGTTGTGTCTGCATTTCTGTTATTGGTGTTTAAATTTGTAGGATTTCAGCTTCCATTTCTTCAATTAGACTGTACTTTTTATTTCATGTACTCTGATTGTAATTCCAATGTATTATGAAGCTGGCAAAGAAACTCCATCCTGATACAAATAAAGATGATCCTGAAGCTGAAAAGAAGTTCCAAGAAGTTTCAAAGGCATATGAGGTAGTTTTTACAGACTGGACAGCTTCTTTCTTTATCTAGCCATCTTGCGGGCCATACTAAATGAAGCATCTCTCTTCAATCTGTTCTTGTAGGTTTTGAAAGATGACGAAAAGCGTGCACAATATGATGAGGTTTTGTATTTAATTTTATTTTACACTATTTATTAAAGGCCAACTGAGTGCTTCTGCTGATTTTTTTTTTGTCTTTAAATTTATTTATGTGGATGGTTATCGTCAACCATATTCTTTCCAAGGAAGTCCCTCTCCCCAGGAAGAATGTCATATTTCCATATATTGGTGAATTAGCACATCAAGATATATCATGAGGCCAATCTTCATATCCATGCGTCTTCCCTATCCCTTGTGTGTTTCATATGGTTGTTCATGCATAGATATTTCTCCTACCCTTTTCTTTTTCAAAGTTTCCATGCATTGGATGCCAAATACGGGGACAAGTGATTTCGTATGTTTTATGCATTTCACAGTTGGTATTCTTTTGCTTGCTAGCATTATTATTTTGATATGGTGATGCTCTCTTGAGTTAGCGGATATACTGATGCTGATTGTATATTCAACCTTATAGGTTGGCCATGATGCATATGAACGTAATCTAAATGGAGATTTTCATCCTGGTGGACCAGGATTCAATTCATTTGATAGCTTCTTCAGAATGGATGATGTAATGACTTTTTCTTTTATCTTCTATCTCTTCATTTAATTCTTGTCAGTTATAGGTTCTCTTGTATGATTAACTATAGATTGTGTATCTTGCAATCTGAAACTTGCAACTTATTAAGGCCCCTTCAATTCTTTACTTCAGTCCCACCCTGCTGGGTAGCGTGTGTGGAAGATCACATTTTAAGGAGCTGCAAACTCTTGGGTTGAGATTTTTGAGGGTTTGAATTGTCAATTTTAGAGCAGTTATTACTGAGAAATTAAGTAATTAATACAATTAAAATTAGCTCTATTCTTTGATATGGACGTATGATGTTACATACTGGAATCTCTGGAGAGATATATTGAAGAACAATGAAAATTAAAATGTGGTTAAAATCACCCAATGGTTCCTGGAAGAAAAGGAGATGCCTTGTCTATATATACATTGCTAGAATATGCCTCCTCTCCTGTAGGGTTTTTTTTTTTGCTGTTCTTCTTGATTTTAGTTTTCACTTTTGATAGAGTTTAACATGCTGTTCTCTTGTGAACAACGATACACTTTCTATGATGGAGATCAGATGTTCAGCAATATATTTAAGCAGAAGCTTGGTGGCCAAGATGTCAAGGTGTTTATCTCTTCTTGTCTATACTGTTGATCTCTTTGTGATTTGGAATTAGTTCTTATGTAATTTCTGTTTTTATTCTTGCATAGGTTGCTATTGAATTATCCTTCATGGAAGCTGTTCGGGGATGCACCAAAACTATCACATTTCAAACTGATACACCTTGTGAAGCTTGTCGTACGTTATTCTCTGCACTTGCTGTTGTTTTCAAGCTTACTAATTGAGAATTATCAACTTTTCGACTTATGTAGAATTTGTTTGTCCTATTTTTACTAGCATTCAAATGTAATTTTAAGATGGTATAATCTTTTGCTTATCTTTACTTTTGCAGATGGAGAAGGTATTCCTCCTGGGGTAAAACCTGAATTGTGTAAACGCTGTAAAGGCACTGGCATGGTTAGTTTTTGAAAAAGACTATATGGAGACATTATCTGTGCAGAAAAAAAGACGCTTTCCTTAGCTGACATATTATTTTATTACACATACAGGTGTTTACCCAAAAAGGATTCTTTAGTTTTCAACATACTTGTGAACATTGTGGTGGAACTGGGCAAACTGTATCGGTATGCTACAAATTGGCTTTTATTTTTTTCTTCTAAATTCATTTTTTTTCCTAATCAATTTCCCATTATTCCTGCATTGATCTAAAACGCTATAATTTGCAATTTTGCATTGGCATGGAATTTTATTGCAATTTTAATCTACTATATGAAATGTATAATTATGGGCTTTTGGATTACATCATTTTGGAAAATCCTGTTTTTAATCATCCTGTCAATGCCTCAATGGTATATTACTCGTTTGGTGTCATGCTTCCAATAATGGCATTAGATACTATAATGAAATGTTGAGAGAGAGGGTTCTTCACATTTCATAACCATGCCTTTCTGAATCACTGCTTATTTTTTGAGATTGTTGTGCTGAAGTGGATGCGAATCTTGGATCATAAAGCCAATGTTTCCCTTTTTTGTTTTCCCTTTTCGTTTTACTCCCCAAGGGTGGAGGTAATGAATATTGCCAATCCCACCTGATACTTTTTTTTTGTCTCTATACGTTTCAATTCATTTATGGTTTTCCTAATTTCTTTTCATGTCGTCATCCAAGTATCAAAAACACCAATTGCTGTAGTGCTTAACACTTTTGTCTATTAATATTATTGCATCATTCCAATACTTCTTTTGGTAGCAGAGTTTTTGCAGGACATGCAATGGATGTAGGGTAGTGAGAGGAACAAAGTCTGTCAAATTGGATATTATGCCAGGTCTATTTTCTGGTCCTCTACAATATCTTAGCCTGATTTTCTTTCCTAGTTTGGCTCATACGGATACACATGCCTATGCTTATCATTTACCTAGCACTGTCACATCTTAATTCTCTCCATGGTAGGCACCTCATAATCTAAATGATTGCATACTTTTTCATGCAAAATGCATGCAGCTAACTTATGTTTTTTGTGCGTGGATGCCAGTTTTTCTCGAAACTCAATTTAACAAGTTAGACATATAATGCATTTAAGTGTGTTCATCCTTGTGTATATACGAGGTTATGGTGCAAGAAAATTATTTTAATGAAACTTGCTGTTGTTAAAAACTGGTTTTGATTAATTGCAAGCGAGTGCCTCCTAATTATTGTTGAAAATTGCACTCAGAATGCCTCATGCTTACTTGCATTAAAGCTCACTAGTTGTGCGACAGCTTGGAGATGCTTTTCTATCATCTTTTGTACCGCATGATCCTTCTTTTGATAGATTTTTTTTGGGCTTGATGTTTGATTTTATGCTTTATGCAGGAGTGGATGACAATGAAACCATAAAGGTGCCGAGAAGTGGTGGAGCAGACCCAGAGAGAAATCAACCTGGTGATCTTTTTGTAAACATCAGGGTAACTCAAAATCCTTGGTGCTGAATATTGTGAGGCAGCTTTATTTGCATTATTTCTTCCATTATTCTATACTTGGCTGTAGGAAATGAGAGGGTGTGCTATGGGCATTTACATAATGTATTGGGGCTTGTTCTGGAATCAGGAATGTTATAATTATCTTGTAGGTTCTAGGAAATAAAGAAATCCATTCCTTGCAGGATTATTTAGCTGGTTATATCTTTCGATTACTTTTTTCCCCCTTTATTTATTGCATGGATGGTTTATCTAGAATTCATTGGTGGACAAAAGGATTGTTTTTAGTTTTTGTCATTTGTCTTATGACTGAACCATAGTAGATTATTCATTCACTATGTGATTGGCCATACCGTATTCAATGATTGCCTAACAAGCTGGACTATGTTAAGGAGATGAAATGTCTATATAGAGGATTAGTCCACAGTATCTGATTTTTTAAAATTTTGTTTTACACGCAAGGAACTATATTTCTGACCATAACTGCTAAGTATCACTCTATTTCTTAATTTTTTTATGTTGATGTCATTTTTGTAATTTTCTTTTCCATACCAGGTTCAGGAAGATCCCATTTTCCGCAGAGAAGGCTCTAACATTCATGTGGATGCTGTTTTGAGTGTTACTCAGGTAAAACTTCTCTATTTACGTTTTTCATTGCTCAAGGACAATATTATCTTTCTAATGTATGGAAGTTTTCCTTTGTGTGGTTGATGTTTATTACTTTTTTAGACTTCATCGTTTTTCAAATAGGTTAACTGGATTTTGGTGATAAATAAACTCAGGTTCTCTGTTCAAAGTTTCTGCTTTTAGAAGCTTATAAATCATGCCACACTGCTGTCTTTGTTATACTTGTCACAACCCATAAATTCCTTTTGATATCTTTGGTTCTGAAGTTCACGGTTTTTGCAGGCAATTCTGGGGGGAACTGTTAAGGTCCCTACTCTCACAGGAGATATCATCATTAAGGTATACTGACTCTTTGTGCACAGTTAACCAATGCGCAAGATCTAAGCCAGTCATTATTCAGTCTAATTTGTTCTCTATTTTCAGGTCCGTGCTGGTACCCAGCCTGGCCAGAAGGTTGTCCTGAAGAAAAAAGGTCAGAACAGATTAATGATTGATATCTTGTTGTGTTTGCCTAGAAGAATCTTGTTTGCAATATATCAGATCTTAGGTTTTTAGTTGGTATGTGATATGGTCCAGGTAAAGGATATCGCCGCGGGCCTGTGAACAGCATAATCTTCCTCTTCAATGGAAGATTTTCCTTTGCCGTTGTTCTTCCCTCTTCAACCTTATAGTGATCAATAAGATGAAGGTTCATTAGAGGGAACCTTCCAACATCAGAGTTCAGATATGAGATAACTCCCAATCTCAAAGAGTAGATAAAGTTTCTGTTTACTTTATTAATGAAATTCCAGAAACATATAAAGAGTAGTGTTACTGTCCGCTGCAAACTCTAGCTGAAATGAGAATCCTAAAATAAAGAGATAAAGGCAAATCTTATCACTGCAGATTGTGTCCTAAGATGACACGAAATAAAGGCAATCTAATCACTACAAACTATAACGTAAATGGAAGTCCTAAGAAAGAAGAATCTTATCAGCAAATCATGATAGTTGTTGGGCTTCTTGTCTCTGGTCCTTCCTCGTATATTTATTACCCAAAAATGAGTCCATAATATCCCCCTAGGCAAAGAGCTTGCCATCAAGCTCAAAGTTAGGATATTTCTGGATCTTTTGCAACCATTAGATTAGTGTCTTCTCCCAGTCTACAACCTCTAACTAGAATAACCTTTTGCATTGGTGCCCCACTGTATGCTGCTCATCATAATTATAGCCCTTTTGGCACACCTTTCTGCCATCTCTCCCCTTGTCTGTCTTCTTATGACAGGTCCTGAAATGCTACTAGGCCGGTTCTCAAAGTTGCTTTCTATGGTGTCAATATTCTGAATTTGGTGAGGCATGAATGATGAAGGGACAGATTGTTTTGTTCCTGTCCAGGATGATGAAAATCTCTTCCTCCTTGCATTAAGAGCTGTCTCTTTTCAAACGTTCATGCAAACTCATGGCAGGCTGTTACATGGTTGTGCAGTTGTTGAAGTTCCACATCCACTCTTATTGATTCAGTCAATCTTGCTGTAAAAATATCCACCTGTTGAGCTGAGGTGCTGCTATTCTTTGATTATGAAAAACTGTTCATGACGATTCATCACCCTAATGGATCTTTTGTGCCGTTGTTGGACGAAAATCAAGCTTGGTAGATCGAGGGACTATTTTTGTCCTAGGTCTAGCATCCAACTGATGCTTTTGCGGTTTTGAAAGTGTGGCTGGGTGTGGCTTCCAAACTCCAGAGCCCAGTTCACCTTCTTGATTTCGTCTTGCTTCAGCCTTCTGCATTAAGTTAATTGCTTAGCTATTGCTTGCTGCTGGTACCACTTCTTGGTAGCTGAATATAAGAATCCAACTTTTGTTGAATATTGGATTGATTTCCCATGATGTCCGGCTCTGATACCAATTTGATACAGTCCCGAGTGAAGGATCTTGTCACGGGCTTGTGAACAGGGTAATCTTGCTTCTAAATTAAAGATTTTCCTTTGTCGTTGTCCTCGCCTCTTCATCCCTCCTCTCCGAGTAGACCCGATGGTGATTGATAAGATGAAGGTTCATTAGAGGGAACCTTTCCAACCTATATGAGAGAACTCATGCTGTATTCCCTTGACAAACCTATGATTAGTATAATACGGAACTCATTGAAGGGAGCTCCGAATCTTAGACTTGTTGGAGAGAGAGCCTTAGTTAGACCTCTTGATATTTTGAGAAGAAATTCTGCTTGTTCCTTTATTCATCGTGGAAGATTAAGAAGATTTAACATATGAATTATATTCTTTGTAGAATTAGGAAATGTAGATTTTTGTTATTGAAGAATTCTTCATTGTTTTGGAATTTTTTGTTGATATAGGATATCTAATTAATTCGTTTTTTATTACAGTTTTTTTTTATTAGTAATAGGACTATTAATTTTACTATAAGTAGATAAGTTAACTAGGGGATTTATTAGAGAGAATTTACCATGAGATGATCGTTCACATCTAATAGAAGTTTGAGAATGTGTTTGTTTTCCTTTATGTCTTGATAACTTGTATCTCATGATCCCTATAGAATGTTCTTCTCATCCCCTAATATCCTATTGGTTCTATATTGCCATTGGTCTGTCATAATTTGTCGTCATGTTTATTGACAGGGATTAAAACTCGAGGCTCATACTCATTTGGTGACCAATATGTGCACTTCACTGTCAGCATCCCAACGTATGGTTTTGTCTTGCCAGTTAAAAAGTTTCTCATTATTAATATATATTTTTGTGGCCTGGGCTATAGTTGCAAGTACATTCATATATGGGGAGAAAAAAAAATGAAGTTTTTAAACAAACTGCTTTTCAAGATAGCATAACATGAGCCATTTGGGAATTGCGTGTAATGTATCATCATTATTCAATACAGAACACAATGCATGAGAGTCTCTCTCTGTTGAATTTATTTTTGTTCTTTTACTACAGGAACTTGTCTCCAAGACAACAAGAATTGATTGAAGAGTTTGCCAAAGAAGAACAGAGTGAATATGATAAGCATGCTGCTGGAGCCTCGGGGTAAAAAAACCAGACCAAACATGGTGGCTATGACGGCTTCATCAGTCATGTCAGGATTGGCAAGACAAGTTAAAAGAATGATATTAATGAACTGATCTGTATCAGAAATTTTGTAGGGTGAAAAGTAATGAGATATATTGATCCTTTATTTTGGAAGGGATATGATTTTTTCCCCTTGTAGATCACAACCACAAATTATACGGTATTATTTGAGGCCAAAAGCTGAGCTTCTTTTGTTCAAATGCAATGATATTTGTACATAATTTACATTGTATTTTTTTTTTTATTACAGTTGTATTGAAGGGGTGCAGCAAGCAATCCAACATACTGATTTTGGCATTCCCCACTCTCAATAAATGGGGATGACCTTGGCTGTTTCTGAAAGGCTTGTTGATCATCCCTTCCTCAGGTTTCGTAGTTCTGAATGTGTGCTTTAAAGAAGTTTCAAATACAACAGTTGTCATTTTTCATTGTATTTTGGACTCATTTTATGTTGCATCAGATACTTTCTCTTCACTCCACTCATACTCAACCAAGTGCATAACCCATAATAAAGGACAACGAAAGAATGTAAATAATGTATCTTAAATGTTGAATCTCATAGATGTCTGAACGACTATGATCGACGTGTCTCTCCAGGAAGTTGGTCCATTCTGTTAGTTGCTCTTCTGTCTGTAGTATTCCTTGCTTCATTCATCTTGTTTTGTATTGAAATGAATTAGCTTTTTCACGTTGCAGAATTATATATTCTTGTTGATAAATAAATCTTCTTAGTAAAGGTTATAGGAATCAAAACTGGATCAC